>JAWWMO010000096.1:65312650-65328071 GCA_035047845.1 Dendrocincla fuliginosa
AGTACATTAGATCTACAATAATTTCTAACATCTATAAAATTGAAAAATCAAAAATCAAAGAAACCCTTAGGCATCAATTACAAGAAAGATATCGAGGGGCAGGAGCATGTCCAGAGGAAGGCAACAGAGCTGGGGAAGTGTCTGTAGAGCAAGTCATATTAGAAGAGACTGAGGCAGCTGGGGTTGTTTAGTCTGAAGTAAAGGAGGCTCAGGGGGCACCTACTCACCGTCTACAACTGCCTGAAAGGAGGTTGTGTCCAGATGAGAGACAGACTATTCTCTCAGGCTAATAGTGACAGGACAAGAGGACATGACCTCAAGATGCAGGGGAAGTTCATGTTAGACATCAGGAAGAATTTCTACACAAAAGGATTTGTTAAATATTGAAAGAGGCTCCCCAGGGAGGTGGTGGAGTCACCATCCCTGGAGGTATAAAAGAAATGACTGGACGTGGCAGGCATTGCTATGGACTAGTTGTCAAGGTGGTGTTCAGTCAGAGGTTGGACTCACTGGTCTTGGAAGCCTTTTCCAGTCTGAATGATTCTGTGGTTTTGTGATTCTGTGACTAATCAGGCCATAGCAAAAGCCAAAAAATCCCCATTCTGCAGTCACCCATACTATTAAATAATCAGGTGAGATTGAGCCTAGTTCATCTATTGCTCTGTCAGATTTCATTCTGACACAGTCTGGAGATAATATAGTTTTGGGCTAGTGGGTAGTCTGGAGGCAGCTGATTTGTTTTAAGAGATAAATTAATTTGTGTGAGTCCAAGTTGGGCTGAACCAGAATGTTTCACTTCTGGTTTCATTTACTAGCAAAGCTGCAGACTTTATTGATGATATGTTAAAAGGAAGGCAGGGTACCTATTGACATGGGTCACTAACTTCACATTAGTGAAGTGAGGAGAGAACTGCACAACAGAAGCTGCCCTTGTTTAGGCGGCTGAGATCCTTCTTAGAGACAGCCATGTGGAAACAGGGTGGGTAAGTTATTTTGTTTATCTGTTTATTCAATCACAAAGAGTCATATCTAGTGAGAAATGCATTCCAAAAATCAATCATTTATTTTGCAAGGTGATAGTGTCCTTGGAAACTGCTTCATGTCTCTTTCTTCTGATTGCAAGAAAGAATCTCAATGACTATTTGAAACTGGATGCTTAGCTTACAGATGGCCATATTTACATGAGATGATCTTAATGCATGATCAGAATTTTCTAACTACACCTAAGTAATGAGGAAGAATTTATTTAACATATAATAAAGTAGGTGTTCATAAATCAATTATGAGAATCCCGTAAGGACCAGGCACAACTGGTCCTACTAAGACAAATTACCTCAAAAAGATTGAAAGTTGCCTTTTAAAAATTCCTGTCTGTATGAACAAGTATGATCTGACCTAAGGTGTTGTTAACAACATAGTATACAGAGTCGGTTATTTGGGAAGTCCCAGGACCACTGATGACTGGAAGTCAAACATATAACAGAGGACAAGTAGCTTCATACTTTCAACATGTCTCAAAATCTTTCCACAGGCACCTGCAACCTAAATGAGAAACTGCAAGAAGGGTCGGATTGTTTGTATGAACATTCTTATGCACACATCCCAATATATTAAAAAGCCCCCAAAACACATAAAACACAGTCCCCATAACACTCAAAAGAATGTTTTCATAGTTCTTTACCTTGCGAATTTTCTCTTTCACGACACAAAAGCCATACATTCCTCCCAGAAGCTGCAATGAAGTATATTTTTAATAAAAACTTTTTTCTAACAATTTCCAGCATTAGTGTGTTCCCTACTTTTCCTTGTGAACTTTTCTATCTTTTGTGATGTTTAGAAAATAATGCCTATTTTCTAAAAATGTGGCATTTTTACATAGATTTAAATTTCAAATCAAGACACAAAGAAGAAAAGAAATTTTGCCTCTGAACACTACCAATTCATTTTAAGAAATAAAGGATCAAAATCTTGAGGTTTCACATTTAGTAATAAATTTTATTTAGAAGTGTCATAGAAGCATAATCAAAAATAGGTACAAAATTGTAGACTAAGTGTATATAATAATTAATTTAGAATATTATAAATAATAAATAAAGACGTAATAGAGAAGAACTTCAAAACAAGATGTAAATTGAATATTATTACTTTTAAAAAATAAGGCAGTGTAAAATTATGAAAACAAGGTACTTTCCAAATGATTCAACAAGATATTTTCTCCCTGTCAAAAACTCTTCGAAATGACATTCCTAAAAAAGGTCTTGGTTGGAATCTTATAGCATTTTCTCCAGTAGAATTAGCATGTCTGTTTTGCCTGTGCTACTGATTTTCTTAAGATTTTGAATAGAGTTCCAAACATTTTTTAATGACATACTGTACACTGAAAACTCTTTCAATACTTTATTCCAAGCATGAGATTTTTGAGGTGCACAAAATTTTCTCTTTGGGATAAAGAGGACAAGACTTTACAAGGAGTAGAAACACAAAGTGGAGAACCAAAACAATAGCAATAAATAAAGCATAACACCATCAGCAGCAGTTTAATTATCTTGAACCCTGAATGATATTGTTAATGAAAACTAGAGGTTCACTGTTGCTACAGCTGGGAAGATGATGATTGCAGATAGTGTAATGAAGATACTTCTTTCTACTAGCAATGGAATGAATTGGAGAGATAAAAACATACAGAGCATGTGTCCCCCTACCCTTAGGCCACAATAGAAAAGGAGCAAGATGCATCCATTTACATTAGGGTAAAAGGTTTTGAATGTATTTATTCCAAAGATCTGTGTTAAAGACTAAGAGGTCACGAGGAATATGCCAGAGACATTTCCCAAGGGACAGGGAACATACATTAAAATGAAAAGAGAAACATGTACAAATTAATCAAACAGTGACTATGGGTGCTTTCAGCATCTTTAACACTGGTTGGGGAGCATTTAAGAATCAATATGTGTAGTAAACAACTGCCTCTTATAGCAAAATGTCACACACACTTCCCAGAATGGCTAATATCAAGTTCCAAGCTATTCTACTGACCAAAGAAAAATGAAGCAAATTCAAGTAAGTAAACCAAACTTGTGATTAACTGGGACTGAATGTGGCATTTTTGAAAGGGGTGATTTCCCCAATCAAGAGGAGGGCCCTGCTTTTCACTAGAAAGTAATGTCAGACACCTTTAAGTGCAGCACTCTCAGACACAAAGAGCTTCATGGGATTGTGAGGAATGAATATGCTGCCTGTGAAGTCTGGAATGTTATACTACAGTGAAAAGGCAGTACCAGTGTGAAATGAGAAAACCCCAGATTTCCCTTTTGACTGGTAATTTAAGAGATAAATAAGGAAAACAAGGATTAGAACACAGACCTCCTTTCTCTCAGTGGAGTATCAGAGGCACTAGGCTTCCAAATTATGTTTTCTTTTTCGTGCTCTCTCCCTATGAATATTGATGAGCCAGTGTGTAGCCAGGAATGCCTTAACAGGAGTCACGAATTTCTGTATATTTAGAGAATAGGGCCTGTCTTTGAGTAACAGAAGATGCAGAATTAAAGCTATTCAGGCTCAGGAAGAATGACGCTTAAGTAAGTGCTTTAAGTACTAGGTTATATAGAAGGAAACTTGAAAACTAGGAATAAATCAAAAGCATTGCAGAAAATTTTACCTCTTGTCTCTTAACAAAATTCCCAGACCTACATGGTATTCATCTTTCTAAGTGCTGGTTTAAACAATGAAATGTGGCATGTAATGTCCTAGTAAAAATCCTTTATGTATGAAAACTGAATGCACCGTGATATTCAATACTTGTTCTCACTAAATATCTTGGAAGACAGGTGGCAAATGTTTACTCTGATCTTACATCAGTTTAAGAAAAGTAAAATGTGGAATGGAAATATATATCTATCAAAGCCATAATAGAAAAAAACATGATGGGGATTTTGGAATAAATAAGTATAAACGTTCTGCAAACTTATAACACAGAAAGGGAAAAATAATTTAAAAAATTAAAAAAAAGTCAGAAGACTATTAAGAAAAGAGGACTAGCGCAAGCCTCAGAAGAGCCTTTTACAAATCAACATATCCAAGATATATTTCAGGGAAAAATAAAATACAACAAAACCATAAGACTATTATTCAAAAAGAAGACTTTTTGCCCCAAGGCTGTAGCTGAAGCTGGGGCTCATCAACCCTTGCTCCCTGCTGACTTAAAGAAAAGAATTTCAAATAAGAGAGCTCGAAGAACAAAAGATGTGAATCTCAAAGCAACTAATGAAAGGAAGAGCAAGCTCCACCTCCCACCCTGAGCTAACTCAAGAAATAGAAAAAAATGTATGGACACAGCAGAGCTTTTAGTTTTCTTTTCTTTTGCAAAATCTTGAGAGAGAACCAAAAAAAGAAGAAAAAAAAAAAAGGTAGACACAGAACATTACTGAATGGAAGCTTCAAACATGCAAAGTCAAAAGTAAAGCTTCAATAAGCAGAGAAAGTCTCCTTGAATATATTCTATGCATCTATGTGTGCAAGCCCTCCTCTTTTTCAACTGTTAAGATATTTCAGGATATATTTTCTGAAAGAAAATATTAAAGAAACTTTTCTCCTGCTTCTGCTTCTGTACCTCTTTTTCTTGCCACCAAATTTTCCTTATATGAAAGACCTCATTACTTAAGTTTTTCAAACAATGTCCCAATGAACTCTAAAGTCTTTTTAGTTACATGCAATTCATACAGTTCCTCTTCAATATCAGGCTGTTTGGATTTTTTTTCCAGCTGTTTTTACTTTAAGAAATATTGTTTTCATCTACAGACTTTTATCTTAGTTAGCCAGGAATATACTGTCCAATATTCACTGTGATGATGAACTACAGTGTAGAGTTAGGAGGAAAATCAAATGTTTTCAGACACTATCAAAGCTTATTTTTTGATCCAAGTGAATGTTAACAACAGTGTTTCATGAGAAAAATCTATCGTTCAGAATGTTACTGAGGAAAAACAACAAATATTTTACTCAACAAAACAGAAAAGTCTTAAGTCCTCATAAACAAGGAATATCACTTTGGGGTTTTTGTTTGTTTGTTTTTGTTTTGGAGTTTTGTTGTTGCTGTTTTGTTTTGTTTTGGGATTTTTTTGGTTTGGGTTTGGGTTTTTTTTTCTGTTTGGTTGGCTTTTGTGGGTTTTTGGTTTGGTGTTTTTGTGGGTTTTTTGTTTGTGTTTTTTTTTTGTATTTTGCATTTTCATTTATATTTCACAAGTTTCCTTTTAAAATGTACTTTATTATTATTATTATTTCAGTTTGAAAACAGCATTTTTGACAGCATAAAAATCCTTAATGAATACTGGAATGAGAAAAAAACTATGGATAGCTAAGACATGAACAAAGGAGGCTGTTGTAGAGACACAACCTTCACAGCATGCCCAATGTTATGCTGGATCTATGACAGTTCAGAGAGCAGCAATGAGCAAACAGAACTATTCCTAACTCTGGTCCAACTTTAAATCAGCTGAGGAGCTGGCAGGAAGATATTTGACAAAAGACTTTAGTACTTTTATATTCTTAGCCTGTGCTGTACAACCCAATGCTAACTCAAGATGCCATAGGTTTTATCGGTATGTTTTCAGCAACATCCTGATGGTGCACTGGGATTCAGGATGCTCACTTGCCATGCCTCACTTCTTTCCCACTAATGCCCACATTTCTCTTGGATGCAAAGTTGTCTGCTTGACAGTAAGGTATAAAACATTTGTTTTCTTCTTAATAATCAGAGGATAAATACTTTAGAGAACATTTCCCTTACAACGCAGTGTCAGGTAATGTGATACAAAGTCAGCTAAAATTTCATTGTCTCAGGACAGTTACTGCTGTTCCTTCACCTCCTGGCAGACTCCTCTTTTCCAGAGGAAATCAAGACTGTCTTTCCATTCCAATCCTTCACTAGATTAAGAAAATCAAGTGAAAGGTAGGCCTTACGCAATAACAATATCTCACTGGAGATATTCCAGAACCATCTGAACACAGTCCTGTGCCATGTGCTCTGGGATGACTCTACTGGAAGGTTGGACCTTCTGACCTGAGACATACCATGATTCTTCATTTACCTATGCATAATCCTAGAAAGAGATCTAAATGTTCAGATTCTATGCCAGTGGTATGTCAAATCCTTGCATACAGTTATTAAGGCAATTATTGCCTTAGAAAGTGCAATACAACAAACTTGTTTTGCTGTGGTTCCCCAGTCAAACCGTAGAGGCAACTACACACAAAACTTTAAAGAGAATAAGGGTCAATTCCACCCTTGACAGTATTGTGCTTTCTTTTGTCACACAATGGCATTTGACAATATAATAACCCTATTACTTTGATTTCAGAAGGAGAACACAGGAAGTGAAAAAAGCTTTTCTGATTTCCCTGTAGCTCATACTTGATAGAAGAACTCCAGATAAAAGACTGAATAATTGTTTAAAATACATAATAAAAATCTATTTCAACTACCATAAAAGTTACTACTATGAATATAGCAATCATCTTCAATATAATATGTTTTCTGAAACTGCAAAGGATTTCCTTTCAGATTCTTTCCTCTTTAAGAGAAAGCTAGGTATGTTTTTGTTTTGTTTTGGTTTAAATTTTATTGTCAGCAAAAGTATCACAGGAAATCTGTGAATGCATGACAAAACCTGAGATGTATTCAGTGATTCAACCAATGAATTATTTAAGCCTAGGGAAGAAACTATTTTTTTTTTCCCCAGTCCCACTCTTGCTGAGGATAGTTGTAGGCAGAATACTGTTATCTATACCTTTACTATGCAATATGCAGAAACTTGGGTATGCAACTTATTTTCACATCACTGTTGTCAATGATCAAAAAAGATCCTTTCTTTCTTATGACTCTTGGCACGGCTTCTGGGAAATGAAAGTTGAAAATGCTTGAATAAATAGAAGATTTATTCAACAATTGAATTATTTAAATCTACATAAGGAATGAGAGCTGTAAGGCAAAACTTCTGTTTGCAATTCTCCAGGCTTTTTGGAGCTTATTTGATATATAATGTCCTTAACTGCTTACTGTGGTGTTTGAATCTTATTATTTATTTTTCTTGAAATTACGACAGTAAGATGAGTGCTGGAGAAAAATCTACACTGAGACAGGTTTTGCTGATCAATTAAAGCCCCATTTTCTCTCAGCTTCATAAGTGTAAATCAGAAATAACTATTGACTACAGCATTTGCCGTGAAGTTACTCTAGATTTACTGACATAAGTGAAAGCAGAACGGAATCCCTGAGGTTCCTTTCGCTCAGGTAGTAATATTAGATCTATTGAAGTGCCAAATGGATATTTGCCAGTGTTTGAGTTCTGTTGTTTCATTTTCTCCTTCAGAGTAATCTTAAAATTTGTGGGTCTTGTTCTCTCAAGGGGGGGGGGAAAGAGATGGTAAAAGAAGTTTGAATAAAAATGTATTGTCTGCTTCTATGCCTCAGTTATTTCTTCTTAATTTGTTTCGTGATCTGTAGATCAAAGTGGTAAGAAGAAAGGAGAAAACGTGAGTCAGAATTATTGAAGTTAAAAGGCTTATAACTGTGGGATAGCTCTGGCTGTGACTCACTATATTTTACCTAATTTCACCTTGTTTACCTCTGCCTTGGTTTCTTCTTCTACAAAACTGGTACAACAATAATGATGAAAAGAGTAAACCATTGATAGAATTTACGTTAATGACTCTTTATGATTGCATTGTGAAGACACTGGCTTTTCAAAATGCTCAAAATATACAACCTTTTAGGAGATGCAGCTTTCTCTACTTTTTCAGAGGACTGTATGAGTTACACTGAATTGGGTCGTCATTGTTCTTTTAAGAAGAAATGAGTTAATATTTTTTTAATGACTCAGATAATAAGCCAGTCAGCAAATGAGGATTCAGGAGAAGATATCTTGATTTGGGATTTATTTCATAGTAATTCCTTGGGAAGAAGAAAAAAAAGACCCTGGTTCAGTGTGTGATAAACTTGAATGCCTAGGTTAATATTAACATATACTTATTTCTAGTGCATTGTGCAGACAAAATACCCCAGCATTGCATTTGACATTATCATTTAACTATACACAGAGCATAAAGTCACCTAAAAGTAATAAGAAAAGTGGAGAACAGTACAAAGATTTGAAACAAGATGGCAGATGAAAATATTAGTTTGTACAGAACTTGTTCAGTTTTGTGGGATTTTTTTGAATAATGACTCAGGGAATGCTGATGAAGACAATAGGTCTCATTAGAGAAATACAAAATTCTTTAATCTGGTTTCAGATTTTTTGGGGTGTGGTGTTTGTCTTTGTTTTAATTTTATTTTTAGTTTGGTTTTATGCAGGTTTGTTTTTTTTTCTTTTCGTTTGTTTTTTGGTGTTTTCTGTTTTTTTTTGTTTTTTTTTGTTTGTTTGTTTTTTTTGTTTTTTTTTTTTTTTTTTAAGAACAGATGTAGTTTGCTGTATCTTAAATAGCATTATGAATGTGGTGAGCAGCCTGGAAAACTGATCCCACTTGACACTGTTGAAACCAAACCAAACCAAACCATACCTAACCTATTTACAATTATTTGAATTATTTCTAGTACATATGATCATTGGTATGTTTTGGTTTTCTTTTTTGGAGTGGCCAGGAAACAACAAAATAAATTCCTTTCTGTGCTTCTTTTGTCTCAATTGGAAAGTAAGAATTGTCAACCAGATTTTAAGACAAAACTGAAGATACTCCTCATTGTCTTCATAGTTTTATAGAATCATGGAACAGTTTGGGTTGTAAGAGACCTTAAAGACCATCTAGTTACACCCCCTTTGCCATGGGAAAGGATACCTCCCACTAGCCCAGGTTGCTCCAAATGCTGTTCAGCCTGGCTTTGGACATTTCCAGAGATGAAGCAGCCACAGCTTCTCCAGGCAGCCTGTGCCAGTGACTCACCATCCTCATAGTGAAGAATTACCCTCTTGTCTTATCTTGCACATGAAAACACCAGAATTTTCATGCACCATTAAATAAGCGCAAAAATCTTTCCAGGACCATAAGCCCTGTGTGCCCCTTTTGACCATGGCTTCAGAGTCTGCTGTGACTGATACAAATTAGCCTTTTGTGATCTGTCTTCATCAAAGAAACTGCACAGATAGGCACCCCATGTTCAGTGTAGGAATAACTGCATCCTGCTAAGACTCATCCAGTTAAGATGTACAGTCTTGCTCTGCAGATTGAGCTAAATAGCTATACAGAAATTTAGGAAATATCCATGCATATTTATCAAAACTGGGTTTTTTCTCTGTGAAAATCATTATTTTGACAAAAGTGATGATGTTTTCCTGAGTCAAGTATTAAATTCAGATCTCAGAGAATCACGCTGACCTAGATAATAGCTGAGATGTCAAGATATGCGCAAGGGAGATAGAAAAACAGTTATAGGTCATTGATCTCAATGTTGCTGCCTAGACTCCAAGAAATTAAATAGATTGACTTTTGATTCTGCATCAGAACAAAAACTAATTTCTGAGCAATCTTTTTTTTTTTTCCCCCATAAAATGGAAATACTGTTTTTGAGACAACCCTAATGAGCTGTCTTAATAATAACAAATCATATGCTCATGAGATTTTCTGCACAATATAAAATATTGTAATTTTACTGTAATATAAAAAGTTGTATATTAAATTCAAGAAGCATCTTAAGTTTGGACCTACATCCACTTATTTCAGCTGTTTCTGAAAATATGCATGACATAAATGAAGGAAGAGTAAGACAGTTTTCCCTGTGCTTATTTAACCAAAACAAGCTTAGAATAAATGATCTGTTTCAGGTTTGCCATAGAATTAGTCAGGAGCCATCTAAAAAAGATGGGTCTAATACATTTAACATCAGATAATATCAAAAATGAACTTACATATCTATAGCTGTTTCCTAGAAGAATCTCAGACTTAGCGTTGTGTGAGGTGAAATGGCAAAAACATATTTTCCTTTTAGTATTATATTCTGCTGAACTACCCTTCAGACTCCACTCAGTAGGTTTGGCTTTAGTCTACTTTTGATTTCAACAAGGTGCTTAGTGGTGCTTGCATTCATTGCATTGACGCCATAATCTTACAAGCCTCAGATAGTCTTTCTAACCACCTAACAACTTTCTATCACTGAAAATGAGGAATCTTCTGAAACCCAGGAGACAAGGAACTTAGAATGAAGGAATTAACTGGTATAAGGACTAATAAACTGTATGTCTGTGGAACATAACCAACAAAAGGGAATAGAAAAGAATGCAGGCTGAATTAAATAAACAGCAGTAATTAAGAATGACAGAAATATCCTCAAAATGTACTTGAATAGGGGATAACAATTTATGACAGACCCAAACCTCCAAAAACATTGAATTTTTCAGATATGTTTTTCATCAGTTTTGAGAAACTCAGATAAAAACAGTTTTGTAATTAAGCTACCAAGGTTGCACTCAGGAAACTTCAGTTTATTTATTAGCTCTGTTGGATTTTCTATGCAATTAGAGAAAATCCCTTAGACATTGAGATTTAAAGGCCCTGATGGCAAAATGAGGAGAGCAATATTTCTCTCTCTGCCCCTTATTTCCAATGCTGTTCCTTCAGATTACATGCATTTGGTACATAAAACAAGTGGGAAAACGTGATTCAGTACTTCCAAGATCTAACAAGGAAACAAGGGCTAGTCAAGTTCTTGTATTGTTTATACAGAAAGAAAAAATATTAGTGGAGAAAATTAAGACTATCTTAAGCATATGTGAAGACTGACTTATTTCTCTTTAAAAATTTCAAGACTTACAACCTGCCAGCCCAGTTGCGTTCCTCAGAATAACTCAGTATACACAGTTTCTGCCGTGACTATTAGAAGGTAACAGCTTTTGTGCTGACCTCGTCATGCAGGGTCTTAGAACTATTCCTGGCTTGTATTGACTTGACATGATCTCAGCATGATTTGGCTCTTTACAAGGGTCTTCTGTTAAGCGGCTATTGCCTAATTTGTTTCAGTTTACCTCTTATAATACTTTATAGGGTGAAGTTCTGACAACCTCTGAAATCACTAAGTAACAAACATTAATCCTTTATGTTAATTTGGCTGAGAACACTTAAAGAATAACTTCAATTAATAAATAACAGTCAATTTAGGGTGATTTAAATTTGGTAGAAATCAGTAAAGAAAAAGCAAGAAGGAAATTACTGGAAAACTTATAAAAGCATCCATGGGAGAACCCGAAATGAAAAATGACTTTGAAACCAAAGTCATAATTTTCTGGTTTACTGTTTTATTAAGAACCTTCACTAATTGGTAACCCCACAGACTCCTTTTATCTAGAAAAATAAACTGGTTGATTTTACAGGAATATATGAGCATAAACTAAGGAATTGGTTAGAAAATGTGAAATTTGTTTGAGTCGGTCTTAATTGCATTATGAAATAGAAAAATTTCAGTTAATCCCACTGGAATAATATCAACTGCTATATTTTGATAACACTGGACTTATTAATTATAAATTCTTAGCAGCATTTACTACGTGTTATCCATTTTGACCATAACACGATTTTTGTGTAACACTAGGGAGATTATGAAGTAAATTTTCCATGAGTCTTGTCTAGGTATAGAAATGATAAGAATTTGAACTGACCAACCTGTGTTTACAATGACAAAGTTGTGCCTAATGGTCTAGAACACCTTTATGATAAGATGTCTGAATTGGTGGATAGCGGAGAGCAGTAGAAGTAGTTTAACTTATATTTAACAAGTATTGTGGAATGTTTTCCTGCAGTGTGCTTGCAGTAAAAATCGGGGGGGTTGGGGGGGGAAATATGAATTTATATTCAAAACTTGCCTAAGCTCTAACTTTGAAGTTGACTCCCCACAACACCTCTGAGTAAGTGTCACAATAAAGGACCTCCAGGGGTTGTTTTCAGCCTAAATTATTGCACAATTTTATGAATGCAACATCCTCAATACATTCAGCAGAATGGTTGTTTAAGAACTCCTTGAGGAAATCTAAGTCTCAGATGGCTTTGAGTCTAGTAAAAATTTGGAGACCATTCCAATGAACAAATTGATTTGCATGGCAAGAAATTAATTTCCAATTCAGCATTGCAGCACAATCATAGATCCACATCCCTAAGTAATTATACAAAGCTTATTTCCCTTCTCCCTTCAGGAGATGAATGCAGGACTCCTAACAGTCTAACAATGAAAGCATTTTCTATGTGAACACTGATTCTTACTTCCTTGGGAACTCAAGAGTCACCTTCATTAGCTGTCTCAAATTCAAGAACAGAGATTTGTTGTCTTGTTTTTCCAGCAACAATAAAACACAAATTTGGTGCTAGTAAGTAAATGGCAACTTAAACAAAGAGAGTTGGGCAGTAATGGTTTCTGTGTTTTCAGTTGTTTCCTTTTCAAACTTTGTCATTGACTTTATCAGTACATGTTCTCTGTTGGCTAAGATTTCAGTTAGACATGCCAAGAAAAATAATTTAGAATTTTGCACGTTAAGCAGTTCCCAGTGCTCTTTTACCTGCGTTATTTTCCAGGTATTTTCTTATGTCCCTCTTCACTGAATAGGGAACCTGAATTCTGCACTTATACTGAATGTTTCCTCTCTGAATACTCTGTGTAAAGGCTTTTTGATGTTGATGTTGACTCTAAGAGGTGAGAAAAAAATACCGACAACACGTGAAAAAAAGCTGGAACTTGTGAGGCAAAATTAATTTCTGGCACTGGGGTTTGACCAGAATACCCCCTTATCTACAGCTTTGTAAGAGCTGCAATTTCTGAACTGATGAATGAATTGAAATGTTCTGGTGAATTCAGCAGAGTGGGTCCTCAATGTACAAAGGTTGGAAAAAAGGATGATACAATATAGTCACCCATAAATCCTCATCTTCAGCTGAACATAATTTTGGGGAATGTTGAGGGCTTTTAGTGGATAGTGACAAGAGGCGGGACTCACCTCTACTTTTAGCTCTCTAGAAGTTGTGTCCAATTTAAGCTATTCCCTTAGACTATCTACAGTTAATGGAGAGATATAGCTAAGATGGATCACTTTCTGTAGATATCCCTCTTAAATACTCATCATAAAAATGAGCTTAATACTCCTCCAGAGGCATCAGTTCCCCCACAGCCGGCTGTAGAAGGATCCCAGTTGTCTAGCTCAGACTAAACACCTGTTCTGTCCTGAGATACTTATGTACCATCCTATGAGGCAAGTAGCTATCAAATCACAAGAAACCACCACTGTTTTTGGCTAAGAAAAACACTCTAGGTCTGAAAAACAAATATGAGGACTGTTGTGTAATTTAGACCTGACTATATTGTTGATTGCTTTCTCCTGGCTTCCCCTTCCTTTCAATGACAAAAATGTTTTAAGGAAACTAAAATGTAACATGAATATCTGCTGAGAATGATCCCATGTGAGCTCCAAAGCCAGGTTTTTGAGCACTTTGAAATTGCCCTTTCCTTCCCTTCTGTTGTTACATTACTTTCCCTGTGACATCTTCATGCTCTTCTGCACAAATCAAAGAAACATCTTTAACAATCAGCCAGAAAACCTATTTTCCTATCAATCTGTCTGGTTCCTTGCCTTGCCAAGAGGAGAATGCAAATTATTTTGTGCACAGAGATGCAAAAAACTGCCTTTCAGAGCTCTTCTGAAGGTTGCATTTCTCTTCAACATAATAGGCAGCTAAAACTGCTTTCTTAATCCAGTACCATTAAAAAAAAAAAAAAAAACAACAAAAAAAAACCAAACAAAAACCAAACAAACCAACAAACAAACAAACAAAACCCAAAAAACCCCAAACTTCTTCATTAAAATCTTCCTTTTGAATCAATGATCTTTCGAAGTAATCACAGGAAGTGAGATATTAGTTAAAGTTATTCCTGGTGCCAGATTTAGCATCCTAGGATTCTCCTCTGAGGAAAAGCTGAAGCAGACTCAAACTGACTCAGAGAAACACTATTACCTGACCTCCTAATTTAAGAGGTTATACAAATTTTGCTTTGGAAAGGATATCTAAACCTCCACACACACAAAAAAAAAACCAAACTAAAAAAAAAAAAAAAAAAAAGACCACAAACAAAAAAAAATCCACCCACCAAAAAACAAACAAACAAAAAAACAAATAACAAAAAGACCAACAACTCCCCACAATAAAAAACAAAAAACACAACAACAACAACAAACCCAACCAACTAAAAAAAACAGGTAATATTTCTTTATCATTCTCTTGCTGAATTTTACAATCAGAAGAGAAAGGCATAGTGAAAGTTAATTCTGAGTGTCACATTTTCTGGAGCTTCAAACGGTATTATGTGTTAAAGTTGAGTGACTCACGCACATTTTAAAGGGATTAAATTGATCTCCATTTCTGAAATGAAAGAAGTTACCCCTGCCTGCAACTTTTAGGTGTCTCAAATGAGCCTAAGAAGTTGACTTAAAATAACCTTCTGATCTTGTGTGGACCTTCCCCAAACAGATTTTGTTATGTAAACAGCAGACAGAAATCTCTACTAGACCTAAATCCTTTTAAAGTCTAGCAGCAGCATGTCCTTCCTAATGATGTCACGTTCTTCACTTTTCCTAACCTTTCTGGAAAGCTGTCATTGCTATTTGCGTGAAATACATGTAAATTCTGATGTCTCAGAGAAGTTCGTACTCCATTTGTTTGTGGTTAAGATTAAGTGCTTATATTAAAGTACACAGATTTAGTGCTGAAGGGAAATTTAGTGCTAAAAGAAAAGTATTGAGGGAAATATGGCATGCTATTTTTCCTCTAGGAAAAGGCCACAGATGCTGTAAGGACCTCACAGGGCAGGATCTCAGGTCTAGCCCAGTCTTGTGCTGACCTTCTTCTTGCTTGAATTCTGATACTCTCTGTGTTTTGGTCAAATGGCTACTACCCAGAAGTATACAGTTGACAGTACCAGACACAATAAAAATCCAAGAAATCTCTACAGCCTCTGAGTAACAAATGATGTCTCTTTGTGCTAGCAGGCTCAGAAGATTACTGTACAACATTCAGTTATTAGCAGGATACAAATGAATAGAAAGTGGACCACGTGTGAGAAAATGTACACAAATATGTTTGTGCCAAGTGGATCAAAGAAAATCGAAGACTGGAGTCAAGGAAACACTGACATCTCTAACATGTTAATCCCAGTGGAAATTCATGACATGGAGTAGTCAATGCCAGCTCTCTCCTCCCTTCCATTCCTTCTTCTCAGGGAAATCTGGTGTTGTTGACTGCAGAGCCCAAAAGAACGTAGAAAAAGTTAAGCAAAAGACCAGAAAAAAGAGCTGGATAAAAGGATGAAAACAAAGCTGGATAAAACCAAAGCAACAACAACAACAAAACAAAACAAAAATAACCCAAACCAAATAAAAAAAAAAAAAACCAAACACAA
>JAWWMO010000096.1:65391218-65404950 GCA_035047845.1 Dendrocincla fuliginosa
GAAATGTAATTATGACTATTCTAATACAACAAGTGTCTATCTACTCTGTTAGAACAGGAAAAAACTTTTTGAAAGCTTCAGGGTATGGTCCATTCAGTTTGGTCCCTTTCTCCTTCCAAGACTGGGAAATCTGCCAGCGGTTTCCCCACAATGCATTGTAGACATGGGGGATGAGAGGAGCAATTGGTATGAGGAGTACAAGGAGAGGGTCTGCTCAAGAGTTTTGTTATTAAGACAGATGGGCTTTCTGCCTGGGTCCTAGTTTTTATTTGGATAATCAGGAGACACTGACCAAGAGTTGGGAGTTCAAGAACAGCTGTACAATAAATTTTGTTGCTCCAGGGTATTTGAGTGAACTCACAGGCAATTGCTGCCCATGCAGAAAAGGGGGTGCTGAGCACAGCTCTGCAGTCAGAGAGAGGGACTTGTTGCCATAGGGTGCACAGAACATTTTGACGCCCTACGGTGCTTCTGCGCTTAGGATTCTACGGGTGTGCTTCGTTAAGGGAAATGAGACAGGCTGAGAGATGCCAGGAAAGAAAAGGCCTTTTCTGCCCACATTATAACTTTTGTGGTCACGTAGCTGTCAATTCAATACCACCCAACCAGCACTAAATTTACTGTCTCCCCAAGCTTCTTTTCTATCATTCTTTCTTTCTTTTTAATTTCTTTTAGAGACAGCTAAAAGTCTGAACAGTTTGAAAAAGACACAATTGCACCTAGACAAAATTCCCCCAGATAAAGCCCAAAATAAAAGCAAAGACACAGAGACAAGAAAATGTTTCCTCACAGAATGACCTTTTGTGGGAAGAAGGGGAGCTGGGATTGTTCATGCACTTCAATCTCAGCTTTGCTAGGTGAGTTTTAACTCTTCATTTTCTCCACACCTTTACCCTCTTTTCTTCCTGTAACACCAGGGAGTCTTTTCCTGTCTGGGGTTCTCCTCATTGCCCTTTTCCTTGACTTTGTCTTGTCACTCCGACCATAGTCTTGTTCTGCCAGATATGTTTCATTTTCTGCATGACTTCCCCTGGATGGGCATTTCAAGCTGTGATTTCTAAGCTTGATCTCACACTGTAGATCCTGTTATCTCAGTAAAAAGCTTTAAAGTTCAAAGTGAGTTGGATGAACAGCACTTTAAAAGCAGTATAAAGTATAAGCATTCTTTGGGTGGGAGGATTTCAGAAAAAAAAATCTGATGTTTGCATGCCTTTATATGGAGAAAGAAGAATTAAAAAATGAGATGCCAGTTTGGGGTAAAATATGTTATTAAGAGTTATTAAGAGGGCTGAAGAAGTGCATTGTTCTGTATCTGCACTGAGCTGCCATGGGGCCCTTACCACACATAGCCCCAAGGATTATCTTAGCAGGTGAGTTTATTTCAAAGGTGTTGAACTCCCTAGAATTTGCTAGACTTTAGACCAAGCAGAAAAAGCAGGAACTAACTACTATATTATTAGTAACTACACAAAGTAATTGGATAACATAGCTGGTAAAAGAAACGAGGTGGTGTTTCTGTATTTCTCCCCAGTGTCTGCTCAGCTGTCCTTCACCTGGACTCCCTAGTACAGCTGTGTACTCTGCCCTGTTGTATGGGGATTTTTACAGTCTCTCTAGGGCAGATAGACTGGGAAGTGTGTATATGGAAGATCTGTGCTTGTTTGCTCTGGTGGATTGCATCGGCATTCAAGATTATCTGACAATGCACCCTAACAGGACCAACCCCCCACACTCAGAAGCACTGGCTTTCCACTTTAGAAAGGTGTCTTTAGCAACCTGATCAGTGATTTTGATACCTGTAGAAAGAGAGCTAAACTAGCTTTGCTAGAATATAATTCCCTTAAACACATACTGGAGACACATTAAAATAACTTGAGAAAAAAAAACTCTGAAATTTCATGAAACTTTCACTAGAGTAGGGGGCAATTTATTCCGTCTAACATGAACCATTTAAAAGTTATGAGAATATTCTTGTAAATAAGAGGAGATGTGACAGAATTTTTGGAAGGTTTGTTGTTTGTTTGTTTGTTTGGGTTTTTTTTTAACAGCCTTTTTCTGAATAATTCACTGGTAGTACCACATATCCCACTAAACTACACATAAATTAACCTGGTTGTAAAACCTTTACACAAAGAATTGAGCTCTTAGAAAAAAGTTTATACAGCAAAAATTTCAGAGGTGACAAGGAAATTTAAGGTCTAGCTGTGTAATACACAGCCTGGGTGGCAAACGCCTTGTGGTATCCCTATGACTTATTCATAAAACATGACTTGGAGAGCAAACAGATATTCTAGAAACACGTTTCAAATGGTGAGGGTTCGATTAGTTTGCTTATTTATTTATTTAATTATTTTCCGATGTTTTAAGTATAGAGGCATAGAGAAGAGTTAACACATTTGAAGTCTTCAGAACATAATAGTGCATAACAGTGCATGGCCAGGATAATGACTGGTATGGAATCTGTGCAGCCCACTGTACAGGCTTCAGCACAAAACCCAGGTGATCCCACTATCTAGGGTGTGGTGGTGACACAGTCTACCATGTAACTGTGTATTCCCACTTTTTCCAACTTTTCTTTCAATTTTTCTTTTCTTCCTGCTTCTTTGTTTCCTTTTCCAACAAGAACAAAGATATTAAGAGGAATGTTGGGGTGTTTTCTCTTATCCTAGGAAAGAAGCAAGAAGAGAGCAAAGGGAAAGAAGTACGTTTAGTAGAATAACAATTCAAAACTTCATTATAGCTGTCTTGACTGGAGATATATGCAGTGCATGGCATTGCATTGCATACTTAGGATTGTGATTATTCTTTCTGGGAACTGGCTGGATTGAACAAAGGCTTAAGATTAGAACTCGGTATTATAGTTCATTTCGCTATGGGAGAAAAAAAAAATGTTGGTGGTAGAGAGTAGGGAACATCATTATCTCTTTCTCAAATATATCTGGGATGTTCCTAGAACCAGCCTGTATTCTTCCCAGGGCATCCTGTGCTACAGTTCTCAGGGATGATACACTAAATGGATATTTCATTTGACTCTTTACAGCTATTCTTACATTGTTATGGCAAAAGACCAGAGTAATATAAAATGGGTGTACTTAGGCTTGTTTGTGAAAGCTATTTGGTAATAATTTAGTAAAAGTAAATATAATTGTCATGAAGATATTGAATGACAAAAGTGCAGAGGCAGCAGAGTTGCATATGGAAAGAGCAACCTGAATTTGTGGCAAATACTGTTGATAAAAGTCATCATGATTTGGACAAATTTTGTGTCAAATATGCTTTCTTTTTGCAGAAACATATTTGTTCAGCTCAGACCCAAAAGTGACAACAATAAGAGGGTTTTTTAGAGATTCTTCATCTTTTCTGTAAGCCAAGCAAATCCCTTATGTGCAAAAAAATTGCAGTGGCCCTGAATATACATGTACATTTTTGTTTATTTGTTCAAATTGCCCTAATTTCTGATCTTGTTACTTTTTAAGAGAGTGAAAGCAATTAAACTTTCATTGTCCAAGCTTTCAAGTCAGTGTGGCAGTACTGTCATGTATCCATTCCATTTGAGAATAGACCAATTCTCAGTCACACGGCTAAACAGATAAACGCAGCTCCTCAGGTTAATCTTGTTTTATTATTGAGTGACATTCAGATGTTTTCTCCATTCACAACTATGGACTATTCCTCAGCTAAATATCATTTGTGTTATGGAAATAACCGTGACTTGCCAAAGAGAAAAACAGTTGGAAAACTCTAAGAAATACAAAGTAAAAGAGGAACAAAACAGAAATTGTTATTTTTTCACTTCTTCTGATTCAGAGGAGAAAAATCAGGATGTACTGCATGCTGTTTAATTTGTAGTTAATGACATTCATGGTAATGACACATTAGACATTCAGAGCTTTATCTTCTACTGTTTGGGATTTTTTTGGGTGTTGATATGTTCGGGTTTTTAAATACAGTAGAGTTAGATTATGTTAAATTATTTTATTTTATAAAATATTAATTCTATTGTGTTGGCAGAAGGGAAGTCTGTTTCTCTCAAAGCAAATTCTAAATCCCAATTAGGGAAGGATGGATCCAGACTGATAAAAATGGCTCCGTCACTTACATGGACTCCTCACAGGCTGCAGTTTTCTTTGTTTTCGTTAGATACTATCAATGTGCCAACAGCAGTGCCAAGCAAAGGAAAACATAGCAAATTTAACCTTGATACTTACTTTGTCTCCTACATACAATTTTGCTGTTGTAAAGGAAAAAAAAAATATTCTTTATCAGATAATTTCTACAATCTATTTTAGAAAATATTTTTTTACAATGTTTCTTGGCTGTTTTGGGCTGTGGTCTGGTGGAAAAAGATGTTTCAAACTCATTTCAAAAGCAGAAAGAGTAGAAGTTCTGGTACTTGATCCTTCAGGAATCATAATGGAGTTGAATACTTTCTTAAAAGCTGTTCTGCTACTACAATTAATAGTGATTTTTCAGAAGATCTACAACAGGAAATCTAGAAGCAACAGGTATTCAGCAAACTTCTGTCATATTTGAGTAATGAAGCAAAGATGACACCTCAGTGACTGGAAGTAGACTAGACATCCCAGTAGAGGATGCACACCACAGGAAAAAGAGAAACAGTGCATTGAATGACTGTGGTGATATCTGAAAAGAATCTATCAAAACAGAGGCTTTCAGTAACATATAAACCATTTATTTTAGTATGTTTAGCATTGCCTTACTTTGTCTAGCAAGAGAAAGACATAGGCAATGATCCCTTCTCTCTGGTGTCCAGTGACAGGACCCAGGGGATGGTCTGAACTTGTGTCAGGGGATGTCTAGGTTGGATATTTCACTCAGAGGGTGGTCGGGCTGAACAGGCTACCCAGGGCAGTGGTCACAGCACCAAGACTGACAGAACTCAAGATGTATTTGAATGATCCTCACAGGCACAGGGTGTGACTCTTGGGGATGGTCCTGTGCAGAAGTAAGGGTTGGACTCAGTGGTCTTTGTGAATGCCTTCCAACTCTGCAGATTCTGTGTTTATGTGATTTTCCCCACATTGGTTGATGCACGGGTGTAACTTAGGTGAAAATTAGTTTTATACCCTAAATACTCCAAAGTATTTTAAGTGGAAACCCAGTTAACTTAAACGTGCAAAACACCCTAAATTTCCACTTTTGCATAAGGAGTCTTTCAACATAAGAGATTTACAAATCTACTCTGCTGTAGTTTCCATTTTAATAATATGATTTGTCCCTAATATCAGTCAGCAGATAAGATGCATTCAGGATGAAGGTCTGGTAGCGCATGACTATGGCAGGACTCTCTGATTTTGCTACAGCTAGTGCTTTTTTCTAGCAATCCTAACTCTCAGCGGCTCCTGAGAGTCCTGGCAGTTTCCACATGAAGAGATGAAGAAGTATGAGCTAACACAGGCAAAATGAGAGGACCATAAAATAAACAGCCTTTATCCAGTTCTCATTGGGGACCTCTTCTGGGTACAGCGGGACTTTGACAACATGTTTCTGAAGTATCTCACCAACACCAGCTACCGCCACAGAGTCTAGTGCCAATATGGTTCATGAGAGATAACAGATTTCCACTATTTCCGTGGTGGGTTTTTTTTTGTTGTTGTTGTTTGTTTTTGTTTCTGTTTTTGTTTTTGTTTTTGTTTTTTTTTTTTTTTCTTTTTGGAAACCAAGAAGCAAGCTGCTTTAAGTAACAATGACTCTTTTTCTGGCACTCGGAAATCTAAATGAGTGTGGCAAACTGCCATGATTTTCTGTATTGATTTACAACCATGCCTCAGTTCATAAACCAGTAGCAGTGACTTCTGCTGTCACATTGTATGTGTGCAGTCAAGAAAAAGTGGTTTAAAGTCATAGAACAATAATTCAAGGAATGGAAATGTTAGAAATCATCAACATGTTGAACTAAACCACATAAGCATTAAAGTTCTGCCAAGTGTGTGCTCTCCCATAGTATTTTCAGTACTAAAATAATAGCTGCACACTACACAATTTTTAATTAAAAAATATTTAGAAAAACTAATTTTAATCCAGAGAATAAGCTTTATTCTCTTTCAGTTAGACCTTTTTCGAAGATTATGATTTTATCAATTGATTTGAAATGTAATGCAAAGATTAATAGAGATAAAAAAAGATGTTTGGCTGTCTGCATTTATAAAGCCACTGTTCTGATCTGGGCACATTTTGCATTTCTGCTCTCCTTGGATAAGGTCATAAGAGAGAAGGGAGAAATGGCTTCATTGTTAATAAAACCAATTTCAAACTCTTGTCTTTGATCCAGTGATGAGGTCTGTCATGGTTACTGAGGAATGCATTAATTAATGTGCTGAAACTCAATAGAGTAAGTAAAGTAACTATTGATTAGCCTTTGTGAACATGAACACACCGGAGGGGAGTCTAGACATAATGCTTATTAAAAACAAATACTTCAGCATTCCACATTAATAGATATAATAATTTGGCTTCCAACAGCATTTAGAGACAGTACCATAGAATACTGTCGTGGACACAAGTGTACAGAACACACTCAGAAACACATCTTCAGCTGCTTCTGTTGAATTAATCTGATATATCAGTTGATTAACTGTCAGATTTATACATTATTTATTCTCCAGCCATATGTTTTAAAATATTTCTTTTGTTGTGATTTTTGTTGCTGTTTTGTTTTACAACTCACAACCCAACACTGTAACTTTAAAGACTGTTTTCTTAAAGGATAGGTTTGTTCAAGGGAAGAGTGTGTGTATCCAGCTGAACTGAACATGGTTATTTCTCAACAGTCACTGATTTCATTTGTCACTTTATTGCTTGAGTCAGGGGAGTGGATTAAGGCATAGGATGTCACTGCCACTTTAAGAGAGCATTCTTTTTGAAAAGCCAGTTTATTGTTTGGTGTTTATTTGAATAAAATGCTCTTCTTCAAAATGTGAGTTGCTTCCTGAGAGGAGACAGAAGCTGAATAGTATTGTTCATGGGAAAAAGAGTGATTTAGTGCACTGAGTCACCCAAGGAATTTGCTGCAATCCACTCATTCTTGTGCAGAAATGAAAGGATGTGGTCTCGTTGTAGTCAAACCCATAAAGAACACTGACAGCCAGGAGAACAAGTCCTCAGCAGTGTTACTGGTCATATTGACCAGTAGAGGATTTATATTACTGGAAAGTCTACCATTTCAGGATCATAGTCATTTCAGGATCTACATTGAATTGACTAATGAATAACAAGGAACAAATTGTTTAAGGAAAAAGTTGGCTATTCCAGTTCTGGTTCTGTTTGGCTACAGCAGTAATCTGCTGTTGTCCCTGACCTTTGTGTTAGCTGCTAAGAAGACATATTGGGATTAAAGTAATTGGTCTTTTTAATGAGTATTTCCTGACTAGAAATCCACACCCAAGTTAGAATTATCTGTTTTATTGCAATCACACATTTTCAACTGATTGCTAAATTAGCAGCACTTTGTTACACAAGTCTAAGTATTCTGTTTGAACCCTGTTACAAAGTTTTATTTGAATAAATTCATGTGTTTTTTAATAGGTTTTGTGTTTGTTTGGTTGGTTGTTTTTTTTTTTTTTTCCTTTTCTGTTGTTTGCTTACACCTGGACAAGTTGGAGATTTTTAAAACTATAGGGTCCCATAAACTAGCATTGAAAAAATAGTGAAGTAACCACACAATAACCAATATGTTTAAGATAACTACTTTAACTAGTATAAAACCCACAACAAGACATAATTGTCAAATTCTATAAGTGGTTTCATTAAATAAGAAAAAAAAAAATTCTCATTAATTAACTTCCAACTTCAGCCATATTTTATATTACTACAGACCACATGATGGCAAATTCCCATTAACTTTTCTAAGAGTTTCAAAAAGGAAACTGGACATCTGGGCAAAAAAAGGGAAAATGAATGTAAAAGAATTGTAGATGTTCCTGAGACAGGTTTTGCACGTGTTATGCTTATGTCAGATAAGCTTTCTGTTAGAAGAGAAAATCATCATAGAGAAACATTTGCAATTTTAATATTGTAGATCAGAGTCAGGCAATAGAACTTTCAATCTCAGATCAATCACCTTAAAATGGATGCAAGTGTGCAGAGTGCAAAGTTAAAAGCCTCAAAATGAATAAAAGATGGTAAGAGTAATAGAATCATAAAATTATTTAGGCTGGAGAAGACCTGAGTTTTTAAAAACACCTTTCTGCTGGGGGATTGAGGTGATACTTCTGGAATAAAGTCCTGGAATTTGAAATCACCTCTTGTTTCAAACTTGCTCTGTGAGAAGTTCATCCAAACTTGAAGCATTTGAATTCTGGACAATGTTTTTGTGTATTGGCTGGGTTGCAGTTATATTGCAGTATCTTTAATTCAACAAGAAAAAAGACATCTTAATTAAAAATAATAAGGTGGGGGGGGGGGGGAAAGCCAGCATTTTCTTTCATGCTGACTTCAAAATCCTTGATATTTCTTATTTCATATCTACATCCTGTGATGTTCCATATGTTGTAAAACTTATCTTTTTTTCTTCTATTAAAAGTCTATTCTGTAGATTATAATGTCATTTTCATCTCCATTGTACACAAAGAAACCCTTTCCATTTTGCAGTAAATACATGTGTTACTCTGCTCAGTGAAGGTACTACTTACTGACTTTCAGTAGTTCAAAAAGTTTATTAAATTAGATTTGATGCATATTTTTATTTATTACTTTACCCTTGTTTAATTTTTATTTTTTGTAAAATTAAATTCAAACAAACAAACAAAACCCAAAACTTGGACTGATAACCTGGGAATTGAAGTCCTTTGTCTCCTTTAGAAGAGGAAAATCATCAATAACAAGGTTCTGTCTCCTCACTGTCCCATTGCTGTGTTAAGGGAACTGTACCAGTACTCATGTGTATCAGAAACTTGTTTTTTCTCTGTGCTGAGGGAAATAAGGCTGATTTTAATACAATGTTGATTTTATTTTTTTTTTAAGTTTAATTTTTCTTGGCTATATGTGGGTACCTATCTATGCATGAGACTGTTGTTAGAAAACCAAGGTCAAATTCTATCACACATGGTAATGGTGTTCATTTCCCTCATGCCATACCAGATTATAAAGAATAATCTGAAGGTAAAATGTAAAAGATGTTACTGCTTTTAAATAGTTATATTACATGGCAATACTGCTGTATCTATACAAGAAATCTTAAGAAAGGTTGAAACTTGTGAAATGAATAAACAGGAGTGTGCCATGAAGGAAAAGTGAGCTAAAACCACCACTATATATTTTATTGTTCAGAACTCTAGTACTAACACAGAAATAATTAATTTGCAGGAGAATTGGGTGTGGGTTTGTTTTATTTTTTGTTTGGTTTTGGTTTTTTTTGTGTTTTTTTAAATTTTTTGTTGGTGGTGGGTTTAGGGGTTTTTGTTTGTTTGGGAGGGTTGGTTGTTTGTTTGTTTGTTTGTTTTTAAGGTTGTGTGTGTGTTTACTCTCCTGATTCTTGGGAATCTGAGTGATGCAACACGTGAAATCTCCTAAATCTTAGCCCCAGCTCTGCATCATTTTTGAGAGGTCTGAAGTTGCGTGAAATAGAACCCCTAAATATGCACATATCCAAGCTCCTCTTCACTAAAGAGAAATGATTCTCATATCTCAAAGTGACAGCCATCTCCAGAAATCACAGTGACCTATTCATTAAAGACCTGAGTCTCATGTGCATGGTAGAATTCATTAAATGATGTTATTCTCTGAGCAAATGCTATATAACTCCATGGTCTGACATTCATAAATATTTGTGTCGGGCAATTGCCTGGTAAAACTTCAGCATATTGAGAAAGAAATATTAAAATAAAGTCAATGTTGTTTTTTTTCATTTGTTTGGGGTTCTTTGTTTGTTTTTTGTTGTTGTTGTTGTTGTTTTTTTGTTTTGTTTGTTTTGTTTTGTTTCGTTTCGTTTTTTCTTTTCTCCTTCAAGAATATTTGACTTTTGTCACTCAAGTTTAGAGCCCTGCTTTTTTTACATGAAGAATGAGAGAGGAGGAGGATAAACCCTCCACAACAGAAATATCATCTTGGTCAAGGTCATTTAAATCCATCGGATCAGAGCTGGGACTTTAGCACATGGAGACGTTTATAGCCCACTGTCAGTCTGGCAAGTGACAAAAATAGAGGGTGGAGCAGGTGCCAAGCAGAATTGTCATATTTTCATAGCAAGGCCAGAACCTGTGATTTATGGATGCTCAATATACAACTGTGACGCCCCACAAGTGAATACACAAGTTGCAAATCTGTAAACAGCTACGGTGGGAATTCACTAATCTCTGCCTGCTGTAGCTCATTCTGTACAGGTCCTCGAGCTTTGTATAAGAAAGTTTTGACATTGTGCTCTGTAAAAACACACACAGCAGCTTGCCAGGGCTTGTCAGCAAGGACAATAACACATTTTACTAAGTCTGTAAAGCCTATCATTGTTCATAATGTCACAGTGTTGAGAACTGGAAAAGCAGAACTAATAAGGCCGTTCTCGAACAATTTCTAATGTTCCTTGAAAAGCAAATGTGTGGTTTTACTTATTAAGTTAAATCAAGGTAGTCCAAAGCTCTGAATAAAACTAAGACAATCAGATATTTCTCCACATTGAACAGACAATAAATGTCACAGTATCCAGTTTTGTTGGAATCAGATATTTTTGATTTCTTTTCCAGTCACCACCAACTACTACCTTTTATTTATATTTTAAAGGGAGTAATGACCTGTGCCTTTCACTATGAATAAAAACATGAAAGTGAAGGAAAATTGGTAGGAAAATTTGTAAAAAGAAATCTGCTGTGTTTTAAAAGAAAACGTGATCACCCTTTTCATTCAAAAGTGGTTATTCAGGCATCAAGACTTCTAAGTAAGAAGCTTCCTAAAAAATATGACTGTGACAACACAGGGCTGGATGTGATTTTCTAACACAACAGATTATAAAATGATGCAATGTAGTGTATCCTGCAGATTACAGGAGGTTCATCGAAAGATATAGAGGTTTAATTCCTTGGAAATTTAGCCTAGAATCACTGCAACCCTTAAATCTTCAGAGTTGCTGCCATTGTAGAAAAAGTCCTTCAGAATATTTCCAGAATATCTGTGAAAAAAACACCCCGGAAATGAATCAACTTCCCAGATTTGCATTGTTGAATCCCTTAGCAGTTAAGAATAGCTTCCTGGTGGCTGAGTAGACATAGTGTTACTTAGTAAAACCACAAAAAAAAATCACATGGATAGATTTCAGTAACTTTCTAACCCATTGGCTCTATGAAATTGGAAGTTTCATGATCAGAACTCTTCTTTGAGAGGGAGGAAAAAGAAAGACAAAGCAAACGCTGTTTAGCTCGTGTTGTATCACAATGGTATCCAACCCAACTAATTTATGTGATCAACTTAGAACTTGCCTCATGGAAACCCTTAGTGTGTCATTAATCCAAGGTACCCAAAGTACTCATCCAAGGTACTCATCAAGTGGTGAGAAGAAAATGCCTTTGAAAACAATCCCAGGCTTTTGGTCTCCCTATTATAGCTTCTCTCTGGCCACATTCACTATGTGAGAGAAGGTTTTCCTTCACAGTGTGACTCGTTCAGTGCTCATGAAGTATTAACTTTAATAATCAGAGTTATTTCTTTGAAGCTCTGCCACAGTCTCCAGTCACCATTCTCTGTTATTATATGGGTGATGGTAATTCAATTGCTTTCACACTGAGCAGATCAGTGTCCAGATAGTTCAATAAGAGTGCCATGATTCAGAAGATAGGGCAAAACACCATTAGGACAAGGGCCATATTTTCACCCTTCCTGTGGAATTCGTTAGTGGCTGGTGCCTACAAATTTGGGCTGCACTGCAGTGAGGTTTTGCGTAGAGGAAAATCACCCATTACTCAGGATGTGCATTTTTGAGAATGTTTAAGCATCTTGATCTGAACACCCAAGGAACTCAAAGGCTGATTAGTGAAGCACCTGTGGATTAACAAACCTGCAGGTTAGGCATTTAAGAAAACAGACAGTATGGATTTGCTCTTTGGGAGTTAGCTGGCATCTCACTTAAAGAGGAAGATGAGAAAAAAAGATTACATATGACACAGTTCTTTATATTTGGATTTGTATGGGATAGTATTTGTTAACAGCATCACAATGATTAGGTTTATATGCTCTACTTCCAATTACATGGCTTGGCTGTTACCCTTATGGTCACATTTTCTTTCAAAACTTTGCACAAAGGAAATTTTAAATGCAAATATATTGTCATCCTGTTCTGAAATTTGGCCCTAAATGTCAGAAGCCACATTTCTAGAGGAAGTCTGTACATTTCATTTTGGGGAAAAAAACCCAATCCCTAACTCCTGTATTTGTTTTATAATATTTACTTAAAAACATGGTTTATAGTATTATAAATACTATATATATAATATTTTGTAAAACAGTATTTTATAAATGCCTTCTGCAATTCATACTTCTACAATATGAGCAAAATCCAGAGCTACTAAATTGGTATTTATTGATTTCTATTGGAAGCATATATGTTCACATGGTGTAAAACATGCTTTATTACACTGATGAGGAAGTTATTCATTTGACCTTCAGACAGAAAGCTACCTTGATAATACACTTTTGAAATATGCAGCAGTTTGGTTGAAAAATGCTCAGGTGATACTTTCATGACTGCAATTTGTCTTTTTTTTTATTTTTTTTTTATTTTTTTTAAGTCTTCTCTATTTTAAAACATATTGTGAGATTTATTTGCTGTAATATTAAGTTTCAAAGCCTAACCGTTTCTAGCCCAGTACTTCTAATATGATTCAGTCCTTTGACTCAAAAGTCTAATTCTCAGATATTAAACCAACATGTGCCTTTATGACTCCACATTTATCTGTGGGATGATAATTGAATTCATAATTCAACCAATTATCTGTATAAATAGATCTTTACTAATAACTGCAAAAGGTAATCTTGCCATGTTCCTTTTTATACAAAGGGGAAAAACTTAAATCGAGAGAAAAGATACTTATAAAGTTGTTCTTCAAACAGCTAGATTTGATATGAACACCCCTCATACACTCCATACCTCCACACATGCACGCACAAATGTATGATCTTGCACCTGTGAAACTTGTTTATCTTACATATAAAAGTAATTTACACAAACTTTTAAGTCTGCTTTGCATTCTCACAGTTATCTCAAGAAATAAGCCCTAGAGGGCCTTTCTATAAATGAATGCTTATAGCTTAAGTGTTATTAATTAAATTACTCTTCATACAGATTATGCTTGGAGATACTCATACTGTGCATACATGAATAGACACTGTATTAAAACACACATCAGTAACTACATCCTGAATTCATTTTTTGTACTTCATAAAGGAAAGAATTATTAGATATTTCTGGCTTTGTCTTTTCCCCATTTCCTTTCTTGAAGTTCCTTCTCAGAAAACCAAAGCTGACATTGGGTTTTTTTCATTATGTTTTTTTGAAATTGTGAGTCATTCTGCAGTATTATGCATACTGCACAATTGCCAGAAAGATAGCAATTGGGCATGTCTTCTAGTCTTGTGGTTCTATCCACCTCTAACAGGTGTCTCTGTGATGCATATTATGGATTCCATGTGCAATTTTACGACTGCCACTTTTTTGGTATTTGTCACTTCACTTCTGCCCATTTCTTTCTTCACCTAAAAAGGAGTAACTGTTGTGTTTTGTGGGTTTTTT
>JAWWMO010000096.1:65472516-65486335 GCA_035047845.1 Dendrocincla fuliginosa
AAATAAGAAGTACTGCGCTTTTAAAAACAAACACAGCAAAATTTCAGCATAAATATTTCTGAATTTGAACATAAATTCATGCTTTCTTTTGGAGTGGCAGTATACTCAGCAGCACATCCTTTATCATCCTTTTTGAGTGGATTCAGTGTTCCTGAGAATAATTGCCCTTTTACTAACATGTATATAAAGAGAAAATGCTTGTCAGAATTTTTGTACTAAACCAAACAAAAAGGAGATAAATAATGCTTGCTCAGATTTAGAAAACATACTGGTAAACACATTTTTCTATTACTCAACAAGCCTGATTTTTAACATATATTTCTATCTGTAGCATAAACGTGTTACTTCTTGTTCCTCACGGACTGGGAGGATAATTCATTCCTCCTCCCTTTACAATGTCCCTTTACATATTTTTAGGCAGATATTTTATGTCTCTCTTCAATCTCCTCTTTGCCAGAATGAACATGACCAGCTCGGTTAACCTTTCCTCAAACTGGCAGCATTATTTTCCAGCCCTTTTTATGATTCTCTTTCTCTTCTCTGAATCCATTCCAATCAGTTTTTTCTTTTTGAAATATAGTGCGTAATATTCCAGTGTGGCATTGGTTTCCTAGAAAATAGAGAGGGAGAAAGATAGAGAAAGAGGAACATGTCAACATTTGTAAGTTCAAAAGTGAAGTTCATTGCAATTTAACTGCATATGCTCAACGTGTGGAAAAAGTTTCAGGTCTTTCTCTTTATGAAAATGGAATAAATGTGATTTAAATCACATTTAAATAAGTGTGGTGGCAAGTAACGATGTTATCCAAATGAATTTAAAATATACAGCTATATTTTAACTATGTCACTTTTTTTTTTCTTCAGTACCCAATCTACATAATGCTTCTAATAGCACATGTAACGTTTTGATCTTGTAGAGCCTCACATCAGTGTCCAAATAGCTGTGTTTGTCTTCCTAGGACTATTTTATCTACCACGTAAGAAAGACTGTGAATGTTCCTGGACCAATACAACATGTGAGACAAAACTCAAATGAAAATCTTATTTTCTTAGTATTCTCCTAATGATTTTTTGCTATAATACTCCATAAGGAGTATTCCCTGAACTTGTATTTACATAGTGTAGCTAATGCTTTTACTTCTTACTTATCTTAAAAATTTATTTTCATTGATTTAGTGCCATTCCTCCATATATCAAGACTGCATTGTATATTCTTTTTGGCTAAGATTCTTGAAGATATTAATTATCTATAAAGTTAATGCATTCTCTTCCCCAAGTTGCTAGACAAAGCACAGGACCTCAGGGAAGTTGCCTGTGAAGTTCACACTGTTTGACAGCAAGTGTCAGACACAGCCAAGTTGGGTCCACAATTCTAGGCACAGATTAGATAATTATCTGGGCAAATGTCAAACGATAACTGTGTGTGTACATAATTATTCAATCTGCACATGTAACCCTCTTAAAGCTTGCAAATTAGGCATGCAACTTCATCTACAAGTTGGTTGAATGTGTTTTCACACTCATCTAGCTAAAAAGTCAGGCATACAAACTAATAATTATGCTATTGCTATGATTCTACCCTTTCTTGTAAGAGTCTAGATTGTACATTTTCATTCAATGACAATTCTCACAAACTGCAGAGAAAAAAGTTTGAGTAGAATCAGGTGCTTGGGTTTTAGTTTCATTCTCTGAATTTTAGATGCACTATGGAAACAGCAAGTGGAATCCTGTTTAAAATGTGATAGAAACCATCACCTGTTAAACTATTTGTTTCTTTCTGCATTGTCTGGCTTAAGCCAGAAGAAAATTAAAATATATATTTATGCTATGTGCTGAGCCGTAAGTTAATAAGCCCCCCAAATCAATGTATTCATGCTTTTTTTCTTTGCTCTCTGTAATCCTCTCTGCTGGACCTATGAAAATAGACTAGAACATTTCAGCTTCTGTTTACACTTGTAATCTCCTTCTCATTCTCATTCAGAGCACTCATAGACATGCTGATGGAAAGCCCACTGAAATCCACAAAAAAGATTTCCCTTTGACACTAGTGACCACTGGATCAGGATATAGGTTCCCCAGTCTGCCAGGGATTCATTCTGCTTCTTCTACTAAAAGGTAGAAAAATAGTATTGGCTTTTGTGGCCGAGGATTCCAATGTATTGAGGTGTAATGCTAATTAGCATAGTACCAAAGATGAATTTGCTGACCTGCACTTCCACTGATATGCTTGCTTCAAACCCCAGAATGTAACCACCCCTTCCCAGTTCATTTGGACTTTTTTAACGAGTTCTCAAAAATAGGTGGTAAAGTTTCCTTTACACTTCATATGGCAGACACTTTAACAGTGTAGATTAAATTTCATCAGCCTTTGCTGATGTGACAATGTTCAGGTTATCCCACTGTTCTTTAACCCAGGCTATCTTAATTCTGTCTTGTGGCCTCTTTCTCCCTTTGTTAACTACCACTGCCTTTTCATTGACAGCTAAAGCATCAAACCCATCAAGCATTTCAGAATTCTCCTTAATATCCATTATCTGCTTCTTCCCCCTCTGCTAAGTAGCAAACTTAACATTTTCTTTTGTCCACGCTTCATTTCTTAGACTCTTGGAAAACTTTTCCTTGATCCATTTTACTTCCTTTGCTAATAGCACCTCATTTTGTGCCTTTGACTTCCTGACTTCTGCTCGTACATGTCCTTACTTTTCTCCTATAAGGGACCTACAGTCAGACTGTGAAACAATTTCCACTGTGCTGTTTCACATTTGAATGGAATGTTAAATATTTAAGCAGCAAAGTTCTTCTTGTGGTTGTTAAATCAGTATTAAGTGATAGTCAGAGTGAGTATTCAGGGAAGAGAAGGGTCCTCTGACTCACAGTCTCAGGTAAATTGCATTGGGACTGAAAAGCTTTTAAAAGTGAAGATATTGTACTTAACTGAAGATTTTCATACTTTTTCTCTTTTTGGTTCTCTAAAGGCAGCTTTAGTGCCAGCTTTCCTGGTCTTTGACAAATAACCAAGTAATTAATTTTAGGTTTGGGGTTTTTTTGATAAAATAATGTAATTGAAAACAACACAAATATTTTTTTTTCCCCATTCTCACCATTGTTAACTACATTTTTAACAGCTTCTGTCGGATACTGAAACATTAAAAAATTGAGAAGAAATATAATTTTGAGAGATTTTGGCTGCCAAAAAACTGTTCTAATTTCGACTTCAGGGAAAGAGATAAAATGTTATGCATTTTTTAGGGCTAGACTGTTATATTTAAAATCTCAGTATTTTTTTTTCCCCACAGAACAGTATTTAAATAAAATTATATTTTTTTTCTCCTTAAAGAAAAAAAAGGAAATTTGGAATAAAACAACAAGCATAAAACTCCAAGCAAAACAGATTCCCAGAATTCTTCAAGGAAATAAGTAACTTTTGCTTCAAAGTCCTGGCTTGTAGGCCTTTGAAAATCAAGAGCAGTCAGTGCCACAACCTTTTCAGACTACAGACTATATTACTCTGGTTAGGAATGACTTAACCTGAGCCAGTGATACCTGCTTTTGCTTGCTGTAATTTCACAGCTTCACAGTCAAACACAGAGGTGTAGCTAGCCAGGAGTAATGGACCATTTCCATCCTCTTAAAGGAATCATCTTCAACTTGTTTGCACCAATTCTTTGTAGTCTGAAATATCTTATTAGAGAAACTCTGTGTTTTCTGGTGGTTACTGAGATGGAAAGAGGAAAAGATACTCATCTCTGTAGCAAAAGGCACTGCTGACCATTACACCTCTCATCTTAAAAGCCAAACCAACAGAGGTGGGCACCATAGGGATTATCTTTGAGTACAAGGCTCTGTGGCTGCATTTCCAGGAGTGTAAACTTCTCCTTGGCTGCATGGATGCTCACATAACACAGAACAAATTGTTTTCTTCTATTAGTCTAGATCTAGAAGTTTTGAGAGATAGTTCTGATGCAAGACAAGGAGATGAAACATGTAGTTGCCATTGCCTCAAGTAAGGCATTGGTGGGCATGTTCCACCAGATTTGTAATGATGTTTAAATGCCTAAGGTTATAAATACCTGAGTAACTTTCTAAAAGTGTCTGAGCAGGCTAAGTATCCAATTTCTATTAAAAGAAGTTCATCTCACAAAGCTTCTAATGGATTTTTTTATCAATATGATACCAATTATATTTATATTATCATACAATGTAAAAGGGGGTAATTTGTCTCTTGGGAAGGCTGAGAAAATGTAGCACCCCGAAAGATATTTACAAGTGAATAAAGTGGAAAACAGTCTTTACTCATACTCATACATTTAAAAGTCAAAATCCACTGCTTTTGTGACTGACAATTGAAATGACTTCCAATTTTGCAGGTAACAATTACTCACACAACCATCCTATGTCTTCTGTATCAAATGGTCTTTGTTCTGTTCATCTCTGCATAGAAATCTGTCAGTCTTGACTTCATAAGCTAAGTTGACTTATGATGAACTTCAGTCTTGCTAAAAGAAAACTTTGCTTCAATATTAATTCACATTTATTCTTTAAAATATTTTAGACATCCTGATTGCCGGAATCGGTTGCTCTTTCTACACAGCAATGTATTAAATTTATCTATTTTAGTATAGACTCCATTTATTCTCCAGACTTTATCTGATTTTCTGCTATTAAACTTCTTCACTGATTGGCCTGATATACCTCAGGACCCTCAGAGATCTATAGGAGGTCACTGACTAATATCACTTGTCAGTATGCTACAAACACTGGATCAGACACTTTTTGGGACCTCTAACTTCTGTAATAAATGGACAGAAATTACTCAAGATTAGTATCTCTTTAAATGAACTCCAAGAACAGTCCTGGTTACACCTTCTTTACATGAGCATAGTCTTAGCAAAGGATGAACTTAAGGACTAATTGTTGAAGTCAAGGTATCTCCATGCTGCTGTTTGCTTTGCTTGGTGGGTGGCTGCGTAAGCAGGGGGGAGAAGTCTGGGTAAGTTTACCCTTTTCATTTTTGTATGCAAAGGGGAAACACAGCCTCCTCCAGTTTTTCAAGAGGAGAAAGTTGACACGAGATATATTCAGAAAAAGCAGTGGCTTACTACTTTTCAGATCAAACAAAATCCCTCACAGGGCCTGCATTTTATTGCTACTGGACACATTTTTAGATGTGTAAATATATAAATTTCCCCCAACAGAAACAATAGAGAAATAACAAGACAGACAATTTCTACAAAATGTGTGAGGAAAAAAAAACCAGAAAAGAAAAAGAGGTAAGAGAGAAATCAGAGGAATTTTCTTGCAGAAACATAGATCTCATTTTTGTGGTAAAGATTTTTTATTATTATTATTATTATTTTCTTGATTAATTTTAAAATTCATTTTTTAATGAGTATGAATGAGCGATAGATCTAAAATGCTATCTGTCATATTCTTTGTGTTGAAGCTTTAAGTCAGCCCAGGTTTGGAAACTGCAGTGAATCCTGTTGCTTGTCACAAAGAGCGAATGCAGAAGAACCCTTAAAGAAATTTTGTCCAGCTCTTTAATATCTTTCTGTTTTTATTTCTTGTGGTTTCTACTGTGGTTTACCAACTGCTCTGAAAGCTTTCAAGTTATAGTCTCTCTCTCGACTGAAGCTTTAACTTACTTATGATATTAGTAATCTGGTGGCCACTGGAGTTATTTTCCCTTTTCATATTCCCTTCATCCTATCTATCTTTAATATGTACTCCCACATCCCTCTTCATATTCAACCGCACAAACCACATGCTCACATCTGTAATTTTCTTCATTTTGAGTATTTAGAATTATAACATTGTACTTCTTTGCTTTTTTAATTCCTTTTTTAATCAGCTGTGAGGTTTGTTTTGGTTTGTTTTTTTCTCAGTTATGCTTCAGCAGCAAATTTCATCTCCTTTGTGTGTACTTTATGCCTACCTTTGGGTTGCTGGCACATAAACTGAACACAACTGGTGCCACTACTGATCCTGCTATCACAAGGGACACTTGAAAACCTAAGTTATCTCAAAATTGTGGACACTGCAGTTTTAGCATCTTTCTAAAGAATAAAATAATTTTTAAAAAAAGTTTATTTTTGTAAGTTAACAAGTTTTAATTAAAAAAATATATATAGTCATATTTTTTCTTCTTTCCCCCATTTTGCTAAAGTTGCCTTGGACTAAATAAGATAATATGTTGTTTTCATTTTAAAGGTGAGCTGAAAAACTAAAGTGGAAATTGAGTTAAGTTTGATTTATGTACGGTGTGTGCCCCACCAGCCAGTCTGGGGGCCAATTCATCATGTGAAAAGATGTAGATAGCCTTTTCTGAACTGAGGGTTACCCTTCATTGAACTTCTGCAGCTCCTGGCATGATGACACCAACTCAGAATACATCAGGGTTGCATTACAGATGCTTCAATATCAAGTCCCTAAACCAGTATATGAGGTTTTATTGAATCATTTTTACTTTACAAGTGTTGTCATAGGTACCTACAGGAGTTGTATATCAATATTTAAACTCAGGGTAACAAATTTGCAGAGGTGGCAAAGAGTAAATTGTTGAGTAGATTTGCTTGGGAAAGACAATTTGAGGTTTGCATGTACGAGTGTGTATGTATATGAGAAGATAATACATCCAATTTTCTTGATGCCTGTTCCTATGATCTTTCCAAGTATGCAATTGAGGAAATTTCAATGCAGTCCAACAGCTAAATTAAGGCCATAGAGAAGGCAGTAAATGCCAGCATTTCATAATTTTGCAATGTTTAACTTTGCAAACTTGATGATCTTTAAATTTGTCATTGCATGAAATTTGAACAACAAAAAAAAAACCCAACAAATTACAAAACAAATAAAAAAGTCAGCCCTTTTCCAGTGGCAGTCATGAGCACTCACACACAGACACACACTGAGGTCAACAGCCAGAACTATTTTATTAACATAAGGCTTCTCTTTTATACTTTTTCTTATCTGTCCATGCATACATATGTCACACTATTAGCCAAGCACTTCTCTCCATGAGTCTTAGATATCTTCTGATAGGTAGTTCACATCTCTCCTCATGTTGGTAAGACTCAAAACACATCTTGTGTTTCTCAGTTGTTTTCCTTCTTTCTTCTACTTTCCCATGCAGCTGCAAGGACATAGACTTGTTTTCTCCACTTTCCTATGCTCACATCTGCATCCTTCTCAGGCCAAAAGCGTCTTCAGCCCAGAAATCTTCCACATTTTCCCAAATTAAATTACTTTGTTTCACATTGACACAGTGTTATTCTGTCAGGTTTTGTCACACACAGCCTTCATTTGGCCTAATAAAGTAACTTGTCATAAAGCAGTTAGAAATCACATGGTTTCTTCATTTCTTCCCCACAAAGGATGAATGAACTGTTATTGATCAACTCTAGAAGGAAACCACCCCTGCTTAAAACAAACTCCCTATTTCCCCCATCCCTATGGTTACAACCTGTCTGCATTTACATTTGTCCACCAGCTTATTTTCATCTTCCCCACTACTTTTTGTGATGTTTTTTTACAGAAAGTGCCATCACCATCTTTAGAATTTCACTTCTGTTCTCTTATCTTCTGGTAACTGTGTCCCTGTTCCTTACAACTTTGTTTTTCTGTATTTGATCTCCTTATCACCTTCAGAATTGAAATTCTTACTCTATTGTCCAAAAGGGGGTAGGAGGGAGATGAAGGGAATCACTTCCAGGTATGAGAATCCTGTTCATCACCTCTGGGACGAGGTGATGCCCATTCATTTGTATACTCTTCCTTCACAAAAACCTTCATAATTTACTATGCTCTCTCCCATTTGTCATTTCTCTGTTTCATTATATCTCATTGTCTTTGAGTCAGCCCAAGAGAAGTACTGATACTAGCCCTTTTCCCAACAGATCTGACTCCATGAAAAGCATTTTCAGGCAGGCAAGAGGAGGAGATGAAGCACGAGGCAGTTCAAATGTGGTCCACCACTTTATAGAACTAATACATGCAGATCCCACTCAGGGGAGGAAAAGTGCCCAATTCATAGAAATTTATGAGATGATGTAGCTGATAAGCTGACAAATCACCAAAGTCACCAAAGTGTTCTTTATTTGTCTCTTGACTTGTTTATTACAGAAGGAAATTATTGTATAAGGTTTTTTTGGGAAAAGTAAGCCTGAAGCAAATGAACAAAAAGGAAATTGGAGGTTGAAAGTAAACCTTAGAAGAAAAATGAAAACCTTGAGTATATGCACTGTTAGCAGCTTTGTCTACAATACATAGAGTAAATACCACCCACTGCAACTTATCTGTATTAGAGACTTATGACATTTTTTTACCATGACTGAACATCTTAAGCATCTGTATGAGCTGGCATTTTTAACGTACTTGTACTTTTCTGCACAATGGATAAAAAATCCCTCATGTCTATCCCCCGCCTTCCTGTGCCTTAAATATACCCACTTGATACTTAAACAAAATAAAGTTAAATAAGTTCAGCTGTAATGACAATGTGATGTAGATTGTTTTTGCCAAATTCAAGCTTGGTAGGAAATTATTTTCCTCTTGCTGGAAGAATTATACACTAATTAACCCTCTGGAAATAAGTGTTTAAAAGGAGAGTGTGTTAGAAATTTAAAGAAACATTTTTTTCATAGCTTATCTTACTATATGTAAAAATGTTTGAGGATTACTTAATTTTTCTTTCCCTCCTCATCCCTCCTCCCTCCTTCTGTCCAATGTAGGCCAAGTCCTGCCAGGCAGATTAACACAAACTCAATAGGCCAAATTCCAATGTGATTTAAATAAGAGGTAAATTGGCAATGTAAACAAGCATAATTTACATACTGAATGTTAAGAGCTAGTTGAAAGAATTGCATGGAGGAAGTCACTCACAGTGCATATCAGGTTTTTTTTTAGTCCAACAGAACCTGGAAACTATGCCATATAGTACTGAATACCATCTAATGTTACTGTATATATAAATTCTAATATGGTCAGAGCACATAAACTAATCCAATGAGAGCAGAAAAGCAAAAGTAAGTTAGTTACTCTTAATTTTCTCATCTTTGGGTTGTAGAGAAATGTGCTTATTTTCCTATTTATGTGGGTCTAGTCCTGTGCAATGTTTTTCTTTATGATCTGGATAAGTATGTTCATTAAATTTGTAGATGACATCAGGAGGCACAACAAATGTTTTACCGCACATGATTACAATTCAAAGTGAATTTGAGATAAGAGCTCAAATAGCAACTCAAAAAAGCAACTCTCTTCACTAGAAGCAAGTAGCATTTTTAAAAGCCAATGACTGTGAAAATACAAGGTAGAAATCTCTTGCTTAGCAAACAGGTCAACAGAATAATAAAAAAAAAAAATCATGACTTTTTCATGAATCATTAGATGAATACAGCCAGTGATATACCATTGCCATAATAGTGGTAAAGTGTATGCTGAAATGTGTAATGAAGGTCATCCCTACAAAACCTGCTGAGCTTTTGATCTCAGCCAGGGCATTGCCCAGTTTAGATGTTGCCTTTCTGGTTCATAAGAGGTGAATTAACAAAAATGGGGCCAGCAACCAGAATTCCAAAAACTGTCACCTAGGAGAAAACATTGAATGGATGCTGCTCAGCCTAGGAGCATTGTGAGGGAGGATGTAATCAGTCTCCAAAGAAAGTAATAACCTTTATTTTTCATTGTCCTGATACACTGGAAAAGACAAAAAGGTTTTAAAATCCAGCAGGGAAAAATTACTTCACATATTAGGAAAAGCTCTTGACAGTGAGGCTAGGGATGCAAAAGGAAAGGTTGTCTGTGGAAGCTGTGCAGTGTCTACCTTTGACAGCCCTCGAGATGAGATTACAGAAACATCTGTAAGGAGCGACGGTGACAGCCAGCCAGGCGTGAGAACAGAAGGTGGACTTCCATCCTCAGGAGGCCTGAGAGGCCTCCTTCTGCCAGGGGGAAACGTCTCAAATTCCAGGAGATTTGGTGATGTTACGGGCAATGACAAGAAGTCATTTTTCCTATCACCTGTTGGAATAGCTAAATGGAAATGTGATGTTGCCTGTGAAAAGTTATATGCTTAGCATTATTGTTCATGGTCCAGTGAGGGTTGGAGAGTGTGCCCTTAAGCAGCCATTATGAATACTTTTATAATTTCTAATCATATTTTATAGCGATATATTTCATTCTAGGGTGTTGCATGTGGGTAAGAGGAGAAAGACAAGAATATTATAGCACATATTCATCACACTTTTTCTTTCTCATGTGCTTGGAGAATAACTTCATACTGTAGTCAAGGGAAAATAAGTCTCTGTCATAAGTCAACTCATATTTTTGGGGTTCTTATCTCTTCTTACTGAGTAGGGAGGGAACATGAGGTTGAGAGTTTTCAGATTTAAGCTACTAACTAGTTATCTAAATTTAGGTAGGATGGACCTGCTGTACTCCAGCACACATGGAAAGTCAGCTGTAACTTGTTCTGGGCCTCATCACACTCCTGATTTAATAAAAATAAGTGTTTTGTTTAACAGAACCTTCTTGTTTTTTTGTGATATAGACAGATTTCAGATATGCCAGTCATTACTATTATTACAAAAAGATTTTAAATAGATCTGTGAATAGGTTTTTTCATCCGTATTTGTTGCTTTATCTGTCAGCACTAAGGCATGGAGCCCATCTGGCCTTGGAAACTTTTTCTTTTTTTTCCTTTTTTTTCTTTTTTTTTCCGTAATACTGATTATTCTGAAGACAACTGTCCAAAGGAGAGCAAGAGACAGTTGCTATTTTTCTTTAATTTTTCATTGGTTAGAATGTCTGTATCCTATTGCAAATTGACTTAAATTCCTTCCATCTGCAGCTGGGAAACTAATCTAAATGTAAATTAAAATAAATACATTTCTTAGGAAAAAAAAGGAGAGAAACCCCCCCAAACTTTAAACACTCCAAACCTTAGCATATTTCGTAGTGTCCTAATTATTTTTGTGTCATCCTTCTCTTGCTTCCAAAAAATATTTCTAATGATATCACTCAGATCTCTTGGAACATAAAGGACTCCTGGGTTGCAGTTATTTTATGAGTAATCATGATGGAATATTTCAAGAACCTAAAAATTCTTTCCAGACTTAAAGGGATGAGGCTGTTCACCAACTTTAAACAGTGGCAATAGATGAAAAGAAGCCAAACAGAAGACTCGAACTGTTGTTTTTTTACTAGAATACGAATGAATAAATATTTAGAAGCAGGCAGCATCTTTTTATTACACTATTTTTATTTTCTGATAACTTTTAAAAAATATTAGCGTGAATACAAAGTCTCAGTCTCACCACAAATCATGCCTAGGGAATGTATTTACTCTGTTCCTGAAGTTGCTAGGAAGGCTCAATGTATTATAGACTTCAGCATTTTGTGTATCTTTCATATCTTTCATATTTCAAAAATGCATTTCTCTTCCTTTCTCCCTTTCCTTTTCCTGAAACATAGCTGATAGGGAAAGGTTCCCTGAGATTCTGGATCCTCTTTAATACTGTGCAACTCAGTATTTCCTGTCTAATTTTATTCTGTGAAATAAGTGTTCCTTTAAATTTAATCAAAAAATATTTTTCAATAGGGGTGAAAAAGCTAATTCAAGGAACTGTTTATAGCTTATGCAGTCTTTCGGAACCAGATTATGAGGTCAGATCCAACCCAGACAGCAAGTGGTCGAAAGCAGCTTGCTACTACTAAAGAGGGAGCATTTAGCACCCTCTTGGAAAGAAACTCCATTGCTCTGTTCCTGATGGAAAGCTGTTCCCGTCACATTGGCACAGGTTTGGCACAGTCTGGCAACTTCTGATTTCCACAGACAGCTCAAGAAGTGGACACCGAGTTTTATTTTCCCAAGCACGGCTGATAATTTTATACCAGATTGGAGGTCTCACAGCAAGAGCTCATCCCATCACATCTCCTGTGATCTACTGTAACAGCCTCTGGATAAATGAAAAGGTTGTTGGAATTTAAAGACAAAAGAAAGCAGCTGGTATCTCAACCCCAGGACTGCACAGGTCAAGTCATAGCTCACTACATGCCCTATTTTGCCTATCTATACCGAGCACAGTAACACATACTTTCTATAGCTTCCCTGTCAGAGTTATCTCTTGCTATAACGAGAATCAGAGATGAAAACTCACTTCTGTTTGCAGTTTGTTCCAATAGCTAACAATTTTGACTGTCATAAAAATCATCTTTCTTTTTCTGTGTCTTTTTTTTTCTAACCCTTAGCTTTGAGCTATGTGTTGTATTTTACATCCCTGTTTAATTACATTTGGTCACCAGCAAATTAAAGTCTGTATTTCCAGTATCTTTAAGAAATCTAAATTAACACACAAAATAATTTTTTTTCCCTTCATCTTAATTCTACAAAGGACTGAAAAACAAAATGCTAAAAGAGCTAGTTCTTTCAGGTTGACTAACAAAGGTCACTGAGGTTCTCTGTTTTTAGTTTTTAAATGACTGTTTGAACCTCCTTCATTTCAGACAGTGAACTCTAAATGAACATTCACACATCTTGGTGCTTACCTCAGCTGGAAATAAGCATGCCATTAAATTTACAAAGTAATTTTTAAATAAATGCAACACAAATATTAAATGTTTGAACATGGCCTAATAAAACCTCAAAATAACCCCTGCCAGTGAAATGGCCAAAAAAACCCAAAACCCTCAAAAAGCAAAAGTAATCAAACAAACAATAGAAAAGTAGAGCTCTGCTCAGTTAGTCGTTTATATGCTCATTCTTTTGCGAGGAGCAGTGCATTCACATAGCTTTGTCACAGATCATCAAAAACCCATGGGTGCTGTGCCTTCCTGCAGCACCAGCTGGAATCCAAGCAGGATACTCAAGGACATCCCTAGTGCTTCCAGGCATCTCTCTGCAGGGACCCACTGCAAACAGAGAGTCCTAAAGAAAACCCCTACCACCATATCTGAAGCATAGCTGTGCTTCTGGCTGCCACATTTCTTGCTCTGTTTGCTCAGATTCTGCAGCCCAGCAAACGGAATAATGTCAATGCTAATAAGAAGCCATGGGGTTTATAGTAACAACATGTTGATAACAGGTTAAGGCCTGTGTTAACACAACAACATAAATCCTCAGGACCTGTCAGACTTTGTCTGGACTTGTCTTGGCTGGCCTTAAGCTTATTTTAGCTTGTTCATTAGCTGTAGCAGTAATTTTGCTTCAATGGCTGTTCTAACCAATTATTAGCTGTAGATGAACCTGGTGCAATTGTGTAGTTGAGCACCTAAAGAATTTATACCGCATCAGGCAACAATCTAACAAACAAAAGGACAGCTTTGTGAGCAAAGCTGCAGGCAAGTAGGAAGAGGAACAATGATAAAACATTGTCTCTAAACATAAAACTAATCCTAAAATACCCAAGGAGGAAGAAACACCAACTGTTTTCATTCCACATGAATTGCATGAGGTGCAATGGCTGCAGGTAAGTCATTCCCTTTCTACCCCACTTTCCAGAACACTCTCCTAAATTAGCTCATCCCAGAGAAACTGCAGGTTTTTTCTCCATTAGGATGATTTAACCTGCCTCCAGCACAGACTAGACAAGAGCAAGTAGGCAGTGTGCCTTCATGCTTCTGCCCTTTCAGCAGAACAGAGGAAAGACTAACACTCATAACAACATGGGCAAAAAAAAGCAACAGGTGGGTTGCTCCTCTAAAGGGTGTTACTAAGACCTTATGCTATTTATTATCTCCATTAATTATTATGAAATAATATATTTATAAAATATATTGTAATTATATTTATAAAATAGAAATATAATGTTGCTAATCATAAAAT
>JAWWMO010000096.1:65493896-65507472 GCA_035047845.1 Dendrocincla fuliginosa
CTCTTCCGATCTTTTACCCATATTTAGGCAATTCAAGTAAACTTCTAGTGTACAATAGTCATCTTACCACCCTCTAAATTAATGGCAAGACAATAATCTCTACCTGAAAAAGTCATCCTACCATCTTAAACACTGCTTTAGGATAGAATGAATGGCCCTCTAAAGGTGCTTACCCTTTTCTATTTGCAAAAAAATTGTTTTATTTGATTACCTTACATTAATCACTTAATTTTTAGATGGATAAATTTAGGTGATGTGAATCCCATCCTTATTGCCATGTGGCTTAATGTTTCTGTGAACTGTTAAAACTAATATTTATCAGCACAGGGATGGTTGCTATGTAGTAATGGGTGACATGAAGCATGAAATGTGTTTAAAGTGCTCTGACAATTGAAAGGAGCAATATTACTCTGTGAATTTGGAAGCAGTTTGTGTTTTTTAAGGCCGCAGAAAAGGCAATTGTGTTTAATTCCAGAACTGGGTATTTTATGACATTACCAAAGGTTCAGTTACCTGAAACACTATAAAATCAGTGATCATCACACCTGTAGAGAAGTGTAAGGTATTCACTATAGGTCTTTCTGGCAAATTAAGGAATTCTAATGGATGGTGTGATGGGTAACTTGCACATGATAAAAGGAATAGTCGAGTAGTTAGCCAGAAGTTATGTTTACAGTGTAGGGAAAGAGAATATGTACAAAAGAAACATGATAGCTCAAAATTACTAAGAAAACTATTACATAAACCGATACATAGATCATGTAATAATAGATATTTTAGGGGGAAATAGAGACTACTTCCAGTTACTGCACTAACTGGTTTGTCATGGCTTGGCTAAGAGGAAATTTGTGCAAGTGGATTGTCTTATGAGTCCTATGAGTATTTTCAGTCCTAGTGAGATGAGCAGAAATAGTTGAAACGTTATGAACAGCTTGCAGAGCACTTCTTCAAAAGCTTGAAGGAAGTCAATACTTCACTTCCAAAAACTGTGATTGGTTCTCAGATTAATTTAGGTCTTTTGTATTTTTATTAGTTTCAAATCCATACCTTTGATTAGTTGTCAATCACAACTTGCTTTGCTTTCCTGACCTCTAAGCTCTTTCTACTGTGTATCACAACTAGATATGTAAATCTGCTGGAAGTTCTGAAGATTTGAAGTAATAAATGAAGAGAACTCTCACAGCCATTTTGTTGAAAAAATTGAGGTGAACAATTTGAAACTATCAGCAACAGACCAGGGTGTAGTTATTGCATCAAGAAATGGAAGTACATTGTTCGTAATTCAGTAACTTCACAGACTGGGTATGCAGGATATTTATTGTATGAGTAAATAAAAAAAATATTTATATTTGAGTAATAAAAAATGTACATAACATTAGAGATGGAGTTGTTCTGCAGACAGGATAGCATTCATTATACTTTAAGCATGGAAAAGGGTTTGTTGTCCAAACTAAAATAATTTTATAGTCTATGAACAACTAATAAGAGGATTTTTTTCCATTTCTTCATACTTTTAGAAGCAATACACTAATATATTCCAAATTTACTCTGTTGTTACTTGATACCACTCCCAAAGCCAGGAAAACTAATATAATATTTATGTGTGCAGCACATACATGTCACTATATATCTATATAGAATCATATCAAGAGACTGCCATGATATGGAGCTCTGTAATACATAGGAGTTGTAATAGTTTTGAAATAGACCTGAAGTCCAACTTCTGTATTACCACTATAGACACTGTGTTAAAAAAAAAAAAAAAAAAACAAAACACTCTTTTCCATTCTGAAAAAAATGGTTATTTTACATAACCATTTTCATTGTTACTGTTTTCATTTTAGATTGTGAAACATATTGAAAAAACAAATGAGGCTTTCATACTGTTTTCATACTGTTGCTGTTTTAGTTTCGGTTTGTGTTCTTTGGTTGTTTTTTTTTTTGTGTTTTTTTGTTTTTTTTTTTTTATTTTCTTTTTTATGTTGATTCCCTTGCATCCTCTTCCTGAACAAAACCTCACCTATGGAAGTTTATCTTATCCTTCCACAGCTTTTTTAAGACACATACAGTCTTTACAGGCAGCAGGGGCAAAATACAAATAAGCAAACAAAAAAGAGATAAGTAGTTCAAAGTACATTATGTTGACTATAATCCAAAGTTTTTTAGTAGCAAGCAAGACTACTGATTTATGTAGTGTCTGTTTCAGAGTACTGTTCATCTAACCAGTGGATTGCTTCACCAAACATTTTATTTTTGTTGAGCTTCAGCTTTCAATATCTTGCAGGATCCTGCCTCGTTCCATTTTTGGTGCATGCATCTTTCATGTATTTGTGGATGGTTATTATAAATAAGCAGCAGGGCTTTAGGAGAACGAATCTTGTCAGATGAACTTGATTGCTTGTTTATGACAGAATTACAAAATTAGTGGCTGAAGGGAATGCATTTGGCATAATATATTTGGATTTTAGTAAATCATTTGATACAGTGTCTTAAAAAATTAGTTCAAATTGGCTCAGATATGAACTCAGCTTCATGTACTGAAAACTAACTGAACACCCATAAAGCACAAGTAATAGTAAGTGGCACTGAATGGAGATGTCTGGGATTTAGAAGGTGCAGACAATACTGAACTTCTTCATTAAATCTGCATGATGCTGTGATGGAAAGTTATACAAAGGCAAAGAACAAACACATAATCTAAGTAAAGATATTTGAGAGGGATAGCTACTAATTTATGAGGAATTGCAACTGATACCTCTAGTATTTCCATTAAAATATTTGGAATATTTGGAATATTGAAGGAGACAGAATATAATCACTATTGTAAACTGTCCTTTTCCCACTCTTTTTCTAAATATACAAGGATTATATATTGTATACTTTATATTATGCACTGCATATTGAATATTACTTGATGGGTCCTCACATCAACTAAGAATTTTCTGTGGATCTTCCTAAATCTCTGCTTCAGGTTTTTAATCCTTAAAAAAACCCTACACCAACCAACCAAATAATAATTAAAAAAACAACACCCCCCCCCAAAAAAAAAAAAATCCAAAAAAGCCCTACAAAACCCAACAAAACTGTAGCAGTGAAAAAGTTAGAGTTAATTAGAACAGACTGGCTCTACAATTTTTCCTGTGATCAGAGCAAGGCCAACTAACTTGTAAATATCTAGGTCATCCTTTTGGCCTTTTTAAAAGATGGATTCAATATTTACCATTCTTCATTCATTGATAACTTCGCCTGATCACTACAGTCCTTCACAGATAATACAGAAGTTCTGAGGACATCAATCCCCTCAGCAGCTTTGGATGCAGCACATTGGGTCTCATCTTGCTTGTGGGTCAAATCCCCTCTTCTTCAAGTTACTGCAGCACTCAAATTCATTTGAATCATATCCCTAAACGTTTGCCTGGACGAATGAGGAAGGAGGATAATCTGAATTATTATTATAGAGTATATATAATATATATATATAATTTTGGCCCTTTCTGGGCCAAAATTAGTACTTCAGAATTTACAAAATTTTACAGATGTAACATTATCCTTATAGGATACTATTATATCCTATTACTGTATGATACATATGTGTAATGATCTTAAGGCTATCTAGACTTCCACAGTGTGTGAGAAGTGATTTGCAAGTGCTGTGTCTTAGCAATATTTCTCTTCTCTTACCACTCTTTACACCTCACCTTGCTGTTTCTTTCTCTCTCGCTCGCTCTCTCCTTCATATTAGATTGTAAGTTCTTTGCAACAGGAGCTGTTCATTTGCATTTGCTCTATAATGTGCATGTCATGCTTGAGAGATACTGACTGTTCTGGTATACAGGAGTGCTGGCAACAAGCACTGCTTCCGTTAGATGTACCTGAATTGAACTGTCAAATGGTAAATAGTGTCTGTGGCAAGTGCACTAACTGTGAGTGGCAAAGAAGCCCTGGAGATTGATGAATAATAAATAACAGCTCCCCTTTCTTTGTTAGCAGTATGTCCTTTTTCACCTGTGCTCGTGCTGGGCAGATGGTAGGTGCTGAGGGTGAACTGCATAGGGCTGGTATGTGGGTGGAGGGGATGTCTTCACATGAGGAGTCTTAGTGTTAGCTTAGTTTTTATGTCAGTGCAGAGTACACCTTCAAAAGGATTGAGGCTCAGTCTTCTTTTTCCCTTTGCCATGTTTTAGCAGTGACAGAGAAAAATAAAATGAGGACTGATCAGAGCATGGGATCATTTCACTGCGGATTCTATACTGCTAAATCCACACATCTCTGAAATTTGGAAGCATTACTGATATCATTAAGATGTAAACTATTCTCTCACTTCTTTCCATATATTCTGTTGCCTCTTTCATGAAGTTGCTGATGAGATTCTTAATAGATATATTTTGAGTTTATTATCTGTACATGTGTTTATGTTTAGCAATAGTCAGTAGGGAAGACACCCTCTCCAAAAAGTCCATTACCAGTGAGTGATTCAGGTGGGTTTTAGTCTATTTAGGTTTGATTAAATTGTCAGTAGTAAACTGAAGAGTAACTTGTTGAACAAAATAAGAACTATTACTCTTCATGGAAGTCTGATATCCAGATGGTGATCATTGTGTTTTGAATTTACAAAAATTTTATACATGACCATATAAAATTTACTTAATCACCAAAGTTTTCCACTCATTCAAAGGTAGTGATTTTTTGATCTTTTAACTAGTACCACCAGCATCTGATTTTATGAGTCTGTGGGTCACTCTCATCTATTTTATTTATCTGCTCTTTCATTGGCAATGAACCATGATGCTGTAATGGAATTAATGAAAAAGAAATTGAATGTTGTGATTGAAAAATGGTCTCCAGCTTTGAAAATAAACGTCTGCTTTGCTTGAATACTTGTATTTGCTATCTGTTGGAGACCATTATTCAGGCACAACATTCAATACCAATTACATTATGGGGTAAATTCTCATTTTCTTTTCCAGCATCTTACAGAAATTTGTGTTTAAGTTGTTTGAAACAAGGACGGGCATATGAAAAGCAAGGGCCAATAAAATGAGCAGAGTCAGAATTTTGGTCACAACTCTAGGATAAGTTTCACTGCAATATAGACAATTAAAGGCCTTGATACTCAATATTGATCATAGTAGAATCTTACCATAACTCAAAATATCAGATTCTCTCCTTTATCAGATCTATAAGTCCTCAATTTTATGACATATTTGATTTTAAGAAAAAAATTTCTGGCTTTCCATCTCTTTTGGTCTTTTTACACTTACCCTCTTCCTCAGTGTTTCATCTGCTGAGGGTGATGGTGATGGCAGCAGCTGAGTCTTCAACATCCTGAGTCCTTAGCTCAGAAAAATGTCATTCTGATGTTTGTAGGTTCTTCTTCCTCCCTCTAGGATCTATATAGAGTCATTTTTACATATTTCTAAACATGTTTTTAGAGTTTGCTCTTTTTTAAGTAGTCCATACCATCGTGTTACACCCAGAAGTACTATACATTTCTCCCTTTTGTGAAAATTACATATTATTTATTTGTTCTCTTTGTTGCCCCTTAAAGTAATTTTTTCCCATCGTCAGGTCTATTTGCCATTAACTGACACAAATGAGTTGTTAACATCCATGTGGTTTCCAGTGCCAGCATGTGCCCTAATTTTTGTCAACCTATGTTTGTACTTCTCTGCAGTACAACCCACATCCTCACTTCTCAAGTCCTCTGCTATGTTACCAAGTCCATATTTCTCTACACTATGTCATTATGTTAGTCAGAAATTCCTCATTCTACATAGGAAAACCACTTATTATTTCTATCTATCTATTACTGTGGTTGTGCCATACAGGGATAAACAAAAGCAAAGCAAATCCACCACAGACACTTGATCACTTAAAGAAAAACACACATCTAAACCATGTACAACAGATATGCAGGCAGGCCAAGAAAAGATCAAACAGTGGAGGTCTTGACAGTGAGTCAACCCCAGATTTCATGTCTTGCAAACTCAAGGCAGAGTATATGGCCTGCTATCAGCAATGCCAATACAATATTACAGGGCTAACACTATTAGAGCACCAAAAATGCTTCATGGAAGATACACTTGTAATTTCAAGTAGTTCTGTAGACTTAGTCACATATTAAGAGTCCATCCAGTTCTGAGGTAATGTCTTAGTAACTAAGAAGCTGAGAAGGACCAGGATAAGGTTTCCACTGACCATAACAGGAACTCATCTTTCTTTCTTAGATAATTAGGTGCTGGATGCAACTTCTCTGGCTGTCAATTAGATGAGGAAGCTTATATACAAATTTTAGGTAAGCAACTTGACAGGATCGGATTTTGAGAAATATTAATATCCTGTTTTATTGCCTCCATTTGTTTCTAGATTTGACAGACTAATTCTATAATAAATAAGACTTCCCTGCTTGAGACATGTTTTGTGATGGTGTTTGTCACAGGTACTGTATCTGACAAATAAATAATGGAAGTAATGTCAGCATCTAATGCAATCAGAAAGCTTTTAACAAGCTGATTTGTTTCCATTACATTTTTTACTTATTGTTTCCTTTTTTATATTTTGTTTAGTTTATTTGTATAAATAATAAGGTTTCTTGAGAAAAACTACATATTTGTTTCTGTGACATTGTATTATTGGATCCTGTTTCTGATTTAGGACTGTAAATGCTACTGTAAATGCTACTGTAATCAAGACAACTATTGTTATCATGTAATCATGCTTTCTAAAATTGCTCCATTTTAAAATTTGTCACAAAAATTACTCCACACCCATTGCTATTTCATCCTAGTGTTTCACACCTGCTATGATTTTCAGATCACAGAATCAAACTAAAACTCATATTCTGATGGTTCTACAATTGTATACTGGTGACTACCAAAGTTGATCACATGACATTCAAAGGCTCATTTACAAAAAGAAATTCACAGCATCATTTTTAGGGAATGATATAGCATTTCTAAACAGAATGACAGAATCAGACCTCTGTTTTAAGTTTCAGAGGGATACACAGTTTGTTACAGTAATTCTGGTTTATCCCATGTTTTTCAGAACAAACATGTATTAACTTCTTACCTGAGTTTTGTCACGGACTATCTCTGTAAAAATATGTCAGTGGGTTTTGTAATAGAGTTTTTTTTAAAAAGTGTCTAATTTCTTTTAAGGAGGACCAAGAGAACCAAGATCTTCATATGCATGAAGACAGGCAAAATAAGCCATTGTAATTCTCAAAATATAACTTTATGGTATTTCTCTGGGCACATGACTAAATTTCACTCTTAAAAATTCTCAAAACACAATAAATAATAGTTAACAAATGCATCCGATACACACTAATAAATGATCATTTCTCTCTGAGAGCTTGTGCATATGGTCTATTTAAATTGTCCTCACTTGAGGACAATTTGATATTGTAAGAAATACCATTCTTAATTCATTTGGCATTTAATTATTTTAGTTCTCCTAAATAAATGAATTCCAAAAGGTTACAGTAAGGTCTGCTATCAAACATCTTACCTGGCAATGAAGAGAGAATGGGGTAAAAAAAGACAAAGCTGCCTATGTACATTGCAAGCTGCAAACTAATCTAAATATGTCATTTAGATTGTGAACAAGTTGTTAATGTCCTTGAGAATGACCTTGTGCTGAAGATATGTAGTAGGTTGCATTGCTGTCTTTATCTTAGCTGGCCTCCAAGCTTACTCACTCTCCACCTACTTATGGAGAAACCTATTATTTACATATTCATATTCAAATCAATCTAGGATAATAAAATGCATTCAAAAAGCTTTGGTAGAAGGGCTTGAAAACAGAAAAAATGCTTTTTTGGAATAATTTATAAAAGTGTGCATGCAGAAGGATCTCGTGGTAATTCAAGTGAAGAGAGACAGTTGTGGAATCATTAATTTCAGGAGTTCTAAGTGTAACCGGAACCCCGTTTTCTGTCTGACTGGGATTCATAAAGTATGCACTTGCCTTTTCTTTGTTGTGTTGGCAACTAAAAATTCAGGTTTTAGCACTTCAATTTCCTTTCTGTGGAACAGGAGATGATATTGCATTTCCTCACACAGCAGAGCTGGGAGGTTGATTATACTTATGTATATGAGGCCCTTCTGTTTGCAAGTGGTAGGAACAGCAATGTGTTTAGAAGTGGGGTATTTTTAGCTGTTGAAATACATTGCCGAGAGGCAGGACATGCTGATAGGTGAGTCTTGGTGTACTGTGTGAAGAAATGAGATACCTCTGCCTTTCACTGATGAGGATTCCTTTTTACTGACCATTTGCAAAACCATGGTAATGTAACTGGATAAACTATTAGATTAGTCCATGATTTTTAGACTTTGTGAGCCTCCTTTTCATTATGAACTTGTATAAGTGACTGCTAGAAACACAGCAGATCACATCACACCTAGGAACATGGTTGAATTAGCAGGGGAAAACACATTTCTGGAAGAAAGCTTATTTAGTCTCTCATTTTCATTTGCTCTTTCTTTCTTTCTCTTTTGGAGCATTTTTTCCCTCACATCCTGACAGCCAGGGCCAAAGCTTTCGGAAATCAAATGTGAACTCATTTTGAAATACCAGCAGCGTTTGAATTTTAAATTAACCTATTTACAATGAAACTATGCCTGCTGATTGCCATCATCTTCAGGAAAATTAACAGTAACGATCATTGGTGTCATAATGCAATTTCCCCGCAAAAATCACATAGGCTTCATTACTGTTTACATAAATTGTCATAAATACCAATTATAGCTGAACATAAAATGTAATGCTCTTTTTTTAATCATAATCACACAATTGTTCTTCTAATTCATATGCTGGGGGAATAGGCTTTTGATACAACCTTTGTTGTGAAGGAAATGTTTTGCTGGTAGTTAGTTTTGCTGTAAGTGCTTGTTGGCTTATTTTCAAATCCTCTCCCTCCCTTTCTCTCTCTTTTCCTCTATCCATTTGGATCATTTAGTCCTTGTCCCCTGTTTGCTTTGCCCTCTAATACACCAAAAGGAACATGTGGGTGTGCTAATAGCAGACCAGGGAGACACACCGCTCATGTCCTCTAGACATCGGGCATCAGGCTACAGAGGAATAAGTATTTCTGGTGGGAATTTATAACATCGTTTTGTCCAATTACGTAGAAGACCCCATAAAGGAATAATGTAATCATAAACCTGTTAAAAGCGCAAATTTGTTGCACCAATTTCTGCTTCTCTCATAAGTCAGCAGAACAAAGAGCTGATAAAGGGAATGACATGTTAAATTACTAAATTATTTAAAAAAAAAAAAAGAAATAATAATAAAAAAACAAACACATAAAGGCCACAGGAAAGGGTCTGGCTCTATTTTAAGAACATTGTTTGCTACATATATTTTTTGAGTAACTACCTTTTAACTGTCAGACACATGCTACATAAGCAGTGCAAGGTAAGCACTGTGAAATCACAGGATAATTATCTTCTTATTTCTGTCTTATGGCTTGAGCAGCAAGTGTCTACTCCAGTTTAGTTTGGAGCTCAGGGCCTGCTGCTGACTGCTGAACCCCCTCACCTTAGATTGGGTGTGTGAAAATATTCATATACATGCACACATGAATGTACACATACGCTATTGTGTATGTGTGTGGTCAGTAAATGACAAAATAGTAATTACATTATAAATTGAAGTTACTCACTTGAATTCAATTTCTGGAAAGAACAGCTCTTTCTCATGTATTTAACAGCATGGTTGCACCTCTACTGGTGCTGTGGCTCAAGTTACAGTCCCTCATTGTGTAGATTACGTGGAATTAAAAGAAGTGTCCAGAGAAGTGAAGAAAAAATGCTGAATATGATTCAAAATATGCATGAATACCAGACAATATATCTTGTCTGGTACTTAGATAACCTTTGCTAGAGAAAAAAAAGAATCAGGTGTTATACTGAGTTTTCTGATACTAGTCTAGGCTTTAGAGCAGACAGATCTGTTCAGGAAGACCAGAAAATTTGCCTTGGAGGTTTTGCTAGTATGGGTAGCAGTCCAGAATTTTCTTCCTGAGCTTGACATATTCAATATATTTGCTCCCTTATCCACTTTGCACTTACTAGATCCATGCCAAGCACATCTGTAATGTCTGCACAGAACAGTTGGGTATTTTTCTTTTTTCTAAACAGCCTGGAGCAGCCACACTGTTAATCTTACTCAGTTTTTCTGCTGTGGTGTAAATTCTTAGGATAATCTTGATCCGTGTTCTTCACAGGAGTTCGATGAAGAGCACTCAAGCATGTATCCCCAAATTATGGACCATCCATTGTCAGAGGGAGCAGATTCATCTGCAGGTCTATTTGCCAATATAAAGTAGAAACATTATTTTTCTTTTGACATAATTAACGGTCCCTCTATAATATGGATAAAATATTTCTTGCAGAGATCCCACTCTCCTTTTTCTTCCTCTTTTGTTTCTGACTTTTATTTGACAGCACTGAACTGGATTTGTAGATTTCAAACAAAGTAGGTTATAAGTAGCAAAGTTACCAGCTGTAGATGTTTAAACAAAGAAAAAATATTAGAGTGTTGAAAAATCTGTGATATTTTGAAAAGAATATAAATTATTTGCTATGCCTCCTGCAGTAAAATAAATCTGACCCTTCTTCATCTATATCAATGAGAATCTCAATATTTTTCATGGAACATTGCATGATTACTATTGGATATATTTGTGAATTTTCCTGGATCTTGACTTTTTCACTCAAGAACTCTTTTTGGCAAATCTTTTCCAAAGTCAGTGGAAGTTAAGCAGACATAACAATTCTACCTTTAGTAACTCATTGAATTGTTGGTCACAATCAAAGTATTTATAAAGATGTTGAAAAGTCATAAAGCATTCAGCAGTGTGTGCATTTCAGTCTGTGAACTTTCCATAATAATATATTTCTGTGACCTGAAACTACAGTTTAAAGATCCACCTTCTGACACTATCTGTAAGAAGTGGCATTTTGTGCATTGGCATCAAAGGAGAAATGTATCCAACTATCACCACTGACATCTTAGGAGAAATAGACACACACTACAATAGGGAATGCGGTATAATAAGTTTTATTTAGGAATTAAAGTTCTCAGAAAATGCTTAATACTTCCATTTTTCTTTCACAAAAAAATGAAATAAAGAAAAGCTAATTTTCTTTCTCAGAAGGAAACTATCATTTTGTCCTGCTTAACAAAGTGATGTTTTCTCATAGGCAAAATAAAAGTATTGAAAACAGTACAGTGGTTTGAATTTTACTTTTCTTTTTAAATAAAAAATACTAAAGAAAATCTGGACATGATCTCTATAGAAATGCAACTTAAACATAGACATACAATGCAACAAAAAGTAATTTTCAACAGATTTGTGAAACCATTCAATCAATTTTTTTGAGAAAAAGTAATTTGCAATAGACTTGTGAAACCATGCAAGTTTTTTTTGTTTGTTTGTTTGGTTTTTTAAGTCATGGAATTCTCCATTTTTCTTACACATAAAACAGATGCAGAAGGACACATGAAATGCCTAGTTTTAATTTTTCCTAGGTTAACTCTGATAAAAATTGCTATATGAAAAAGTAATGAAAATTAATCTCATCATTATTAGAGATGTTCTTTATGTAACTAAGGGTTATGCTAATTTTCCTGCACATCACTAACTTATGCCATTGGCTGAGACTGTTCTTTCATCGCTTGCCAACATTGTCTCAAAGAGAAATGTGGTTTTTTTTAGGGTTGGAGATTCATCTATCTCTTTGTGCTCATATGTTTCTGACGCAAGGTTCCTTTAAACCAAATAAGACTGTGCTAAGGCATTACATCACCTCAGTTATGTTTTCTGGTTGTGCAAAATGTCAATATTTCAGTTCACAGGATTCAAAAGGAATCTTTCAGACTTTCCAGATGAATAAATATATTCCTACCTCCATAATATTTTAATGCAAACATTTTTAATGAAATAATTGAATAAAAGAGAAAATTTACTTTTCCATTCATTTGTAAAAATGAATAACTGAAACGATCTTTGAATTTTCAGTTCATCAAAATTCACTGGCTGTAATGTCAACAAATGTCTTCTACTACTTTTACTAAACCCTAAACCAAGCTAAAATATAGTAAGAATGTATTAAGGAAGAAAAAAACCCATATTTCTGAGAAAAAGTTATCTTTCTGCTTAAGAATAACTTTATCTTCAGGAAGAATCCAAAGACTGAAAAGTACAATCACACACCATTTTCTGTTGATTTGTCATGGTGTCTGCAACAGATTAGACAAGTCACATAGCATGGCTATAGTTTCTGATTTGAATTCAATAGTATACAAAGAATGACAAATAATGAACACACACACACACACACACACACACACACACACAAAGAATAACAAATAATAAATTATATGCACACACGCAAATTTCAAGGTTAATCCAATACAAGCTGAAATAATGAAAAGATTCACTTTTTATTTCAATAGAATTTGCATCAGACCCATGAGTTATTGTATAAACAATATTAAACATTAATTTCTTTAAATATCTGTGTAATAAAAACTCTTCTAAATCAAAGTAAATAAAATGGAAACAAAAGAGGCTGAAACTACATACTGAAGAGTAGCAAAGAGTTTGAGAGTTTGGGGAAATATTTGCTGGCATTTTTTGGTTTGGTTTGTTTTGGGTCTTGTGCGATTTTTTTCCCCCCCAGATATATTGTTGTTTGGTTTTGTTAAATTTTTTTGCTAGCAGTTAACTGTGTTAATTAATTTGATAAAATCATCTTCAAGGAAGGTATCTGTATGGCTGAAGATAATTATTCCAAACCTTGATTCCTGTTTACTGGTCTAGCAGAGATCAAGAAGATTTTCCTTTCTAAACTGGGATTTTGCAAGAACTATTTCAGGGAAAGGCTATCTAGACTATGCCTAACTATTCATGGAAACGACGCATAATGTGCAGAATAGTGCCTGATGAGATTTTTTTTGTTTTAGTTACTAAACACTTGTGGAAAACCATAGAATCATAGAATGGTTTGGGTTGAAAGGGACCTTAAATATTAAGAAGTTCCAACACCCCCTTCCAGTGGTAGGTATATCTTCCACTAAATCAGGTTGCTCCAAGCTACATCCAGCTAGGTTTTGAATGCTTCAAGGGTGGGGAGTGCACAAATTATCTGGACAACCTGTGCCAGGGCCTCAGCACCTCACAGTAAAGAATTTCTTCCTCATGTCTAATCTAAACCCATCCTCTTTCAGTTTATGGCCATTGCTATCACTCTATGTCCTCATGAAAAGTTCCTCTGAAGCTCTTCTCAAGCCTCTTTAGGCACGGAAAGGGGCTCTAAGGTCTCCCTGGAGCCTTCTTTTCTCTAGGTTGAAGAGCCACAACTCTCTCAGCCTGTCTTCACAAGACAGTTGCTACAGCCCTAAGTCCAACTCCGTGCCTCGCCTCTGGACTTGTTCCAACATGTCCAGACGCTTTTGGCCTTCAGAGCTGCAAGCACACGTTTCTGGCTCAGACTGAGCTCTTTGTCCACAAAGTACTAACACACAGAAGAAAAAAAAAACAAACCACAAACAGAACCAAAAACAA
>JAWWMO010000096.1:65524114-65540056 GCA_035047845.1 Dendrocincla fuliginosa
AAAAAAGGCAGCATGCCACCTTGCCTGAGAAATGTGTTAATTCCTGACCTGTCTTCACCAGCTTATAGAGGAAGGTCAAGTTAAGAGTGTTCTAAACTGTGTGTCTCAGGTAAACACCTAAAGTTAGACAGGGTGAACCCGTGCCTTGTACAAAAACCTCAGCAATGTCACTTTTGTTCCTGTTACAACTCCGCTTCCCCTCATGAACCTCAGGTAGCAAATAAAAATATATTTTGCATGGTAGTGCCCAGACCCCTGTTGTATCTACACCAATTAAATGACCAAAGGTTGAGAATGTTAACTTGTGCTGTTGGTTTACTTGACACTTCCATGGAGAGGATAAATTCAGTAGAACTGGGTCTGTATGTTTGCAGAGTGCCTGGGGACAGCACTTATAATAAAATTAAAAAAGCAAGAGCACAGTAAATCAGTGCTGCTAATAGTAATTCAGAATTATAGGACCTGCCTTCCAGGGTCAGATCAAAGGTCTCCCTAGCCTAATATTCTGCTGATGACAGTGGTCAAAGACAAACCCTTAAGGGGAGGAAAAAAAAAAAAAGCAACCAGGCAAATATGCGATGGTTGTTTCCCTGGTTTAGTCTCCCAGCTCCTGGCAAATCTGTGGTTTAGAGGGCCATGACTCAAACTATGATATACATGGGTAATATGGTTCAATTTATTTCTTGAAGGAAGTACTAAGCATTTACAACAGTTATTGACAGCTTTACAAAATTGCTGCCGAGGAAATATCCCTTCATTTATTTCCTGTAAATATTTTATTTTATAAAAGTCTAGTTACACACCAAAAAAATACAAGCATTATACACAGACAGACACACTCCCCAATTTGTTACAGGCTACTCTGATTAGAAAAGCAGAGCCCTTTAGTTAAAGGTTGCTGATGGTTAATATATTCCCTGTTTTCTCCCTTTGGGCTGAAGGTGGGAGACAGTTGCTCTCAAGCTGCATATGTCTCTCTCGAGCCATCCATGATAGGTCTCTTCTCAGTCTTTCAAGCTGGCATATGCCCAGATTTGCTGCTAATGCAGTAGCAATAACACAAACACGAACTTGAGAAGACAGAGAGTAGAAAACTGTTATAAATTGTTACTTGAGTATTCTGAATTATGGATGTCTCCTGATGGTACTTGCTGAAGGAATACATCTCCCTCTGTGTGCAGTACTGGTGATACACCCCAAGTGATGTGTTCAGTTTTGGGACCTTCACAAACAAGTAAGACCCTGAGGTGCTGGAGCATGTCCAGAGAAGGGTAACAGAGCTGAGGAAGGGTCTAGAGCACACGTCCTATGGGGAAGGGCTGCTAGAGCTGGGGCTGTTTAGCCTGGAGAAAAAGAGGCTTGGGGGAGTCCTTATTGCACTCTAAAACTCCCCGACAGGAAGTTGTAGCCAGGTGGAGGTCAGTCTCTTCTCCCAGGCAACCAGCCTGACAAGAGGACACAGTCTCAAGCTTCACCAGGGGAGGTTGAGGCTGGATATCAGGAGGAATTTTTTCATGGAAAGGGTTGTCAAACATTGGAATGGACTGCCCAGGGCAGTGATGGTGCCACCATCTCTGGAAGTGTTCAAGGAATGACTGGATGTGGCACTTAGTGTAATGTTCTTGTTGACAAGGAGGTGGCCAGTCAAAGGTTGAACTCAGTGATTTCAAAGGTCTTTTCCAACCTAAATGGTTTTGTGATTCTGTGCTCTGAGCGTGCAACATGGAACGAATTGCTGAGGTCTGTCCAAAACTGTGTCTGCATGGATGGAGCCATTGACAAAACGGAGACTACACACTCCTGACTCTCACAGTCTCTGATCTAAAAATCCCTGCTGCTTTCAGTGCTACTTTCTTCTCTACACTGGTGATGGAGGACACAGTGTTTTTCCACTAGTGTTTTAATTTCATAGACCGTATGACACAAAACTATAATACTTATTAAAGGAAAAAAAAAATAATTTGCTTTGCTGGGTACTTCTTAAGACAAAGGCATTTGCAACTACAAATGTGTATATCTTCTATCCTATGTCCATGAGAAGAACCAAGAGATTCAACAGTGATTTCTTTCTCAAAAAAAAAAAGCCAAACAAAGTAATCAGAGCAATCCCACACTGAGGGCTTGATTTGGGCTGGAAAACTTGAGAGTATTTTTGGGCCTGAAAGTAGGTTCATAGAAACCAAAATGTTTTGGGTTGGAAGGGATCTTGAAGATCATCTTGTTCCAACTTCCCTGCCATGGGCCCAGACACCTCCACAAGACCCGGTTGCTCCAAACCCCATCCAACCTGGTCTTAAACACTTCCAAGGATGGGGCAGCCACCGCTTCCCTGGGCAAATTGTTCCAGGGCCTCACCACCTGCACAGTAAAGGATTTCTTCCTAATATTCAAACTAAATCTGCTCTTTTTCTGTTCATAGCCATTCCGTCTTGCCCTATCACTACGTTCTCTTATAAAGCTGAAGAAGATAAGTCAAAATTCCTAGAGGAATATGATCAGGAGAGTAGGTAGTTGTTGTTTGGGTTTCTGTTGTGTGGGGTTTTTGGGGGACATTCACACATAGAGTGCACCTCTCGTGAGAGGAACTAGTTTGTGGTATCTGCCATTACTTTAAGTGTGCCCTTTTGCCATGCTTGGCCAGCTCCAGCAGCAAACAAAAAGAGGAGCCATGGCCTCACTTCTTTTTCCATTTCAAGCATCTAGGACTGGCAGTGCCTTACTCAGTTCTAAAACTCCTTGCTCAAAATTATCCATGACTAGGGGAAAGGAAGTTGTCCTACATATGCCAAGAACTTAACAGGGGGAAATTCACTTCTCTTTTGGGAGCCCACCTATCCATGGTCCCATCACAGCCTGTGGAAGTTGAGTCTATGTGCTGCATAGACTCAACCCCTGCTCAGTGCAGGGCTTCTGAAGCATAAGCGAATTTCATACCTCCTTAGGTTTCAGTCAATCTGCATTTTGTGTAAATATACATAACTTCAAATGGTCTCAGTAAAATAAAATTGCTGACATTTATCACTAATTAGCTAATAATGTCATTATCTAGACTAGTTAAAAAATAATCACGAGAAGGAAAATATAACTGAGGAAGAATTATTCAATTTAGTAAACTTTTTTTTTTTTAATTCACTAATTATTCTTCCTAAGCTAAGACTTAATGGGAGAAAAAAAAACCCTGCAAACATTTTATCCACTACTTTAGCTCTCTGTAAAGCTGGAAGAAAATGTTTTACAGCTAAGGTGAACAAAGTCAGGTTTTGTTGTAGTTTGATTGTTTTTTGAGGGATTTTTTGTTTGGTTTGCTTGTTTTGTTTTGGTTTTTTTTGTTTTTTTTTTTTTGTTTGGGCTTTGTGTGTGTGTGTGTTTTGGTTTTGTTTTGGTTTTTGGTTTGTTTTTTTTTTTTTCTTTTTAAGAAAACAAAATTATGTAGACCTATTCAAGGTAGGAGCCTTAAGAATCTCTCACTTCTCTTTTTAAAATCAAAGTCCTATAGTGGAGGAAGTGAGAGAAAATGTAACAAGGGGGAAAAGGACATGAGGTCAAATCTGTGTGGTTATTGGGCTGGCAGAAGGACCAGACAAACATAAAGCAGGAAACATCACCACCAGAGCGTCTTCTGGTAGATGCCCAGAAAGGACAGAGAATAAGAAAACATGAATAAAGACTTTTCTATCCCATCTGAAGATGGGACAAATGCTGATTTTTTTGTTTGTTTGCTTGCTTGCTTGCTTGTTTGGGCTTGTTTTGGTTTGATTTGGGTTTTTTTGGGGTTTTGTTTGTTGCAAACTCATCTATAAAAATTAGTGAGCTCTCACACAACTGGGGCCAGATGTAGGGGTTTATGTTTCTTTACTCCCGCAAGCACACGTCAGCTAATTTCCTGTGAGTTATTAGAAAAAAGAACAGTCAATTTAGTTAGTACATTTTGGAATGGCCTGTTAGACCAGGAACACCCATGGTTTTCCAGGCAAAAATACTTTGTGCATAAGAACATGTAGTGAGTGTACTACTTTCTGTGAAGTGTTTGCACAGGTGATCCATCCAGTGTTCCCTAAACATCTTAGATTTCTCAAGTCAGAAATGCAGCAATTTGTATTTGTAGTATTTCTGGAGTTTCTCAGAAGTATCTGCTACGCAGCTACACTATACATGTTTTGTGGGATTTCTAGAGTTTGACATTCAAACTGAAGGTACAAAGTGCCACTAAAAGTATCTGATCTGCTGGGACTGTGAGACACCTGGAACTTTCAGGTAAATATAGACTATCGCTTCAACTGGGAGAAGGGAAACATCACCTACCATAGCTGTGACCCTGAAAGCATGGCTTCCTATTTGTTGTCCCTGGAAACCTAGGTGAGAGGGCACTAGAAGGAGGGGGAAAGGGGAAAGAGGAGAGGGGTGATTGAAAGAGAGGTTTGTAATTGCTCAATAGAAGCAGTTTTCCATGATAAAGTACAGTACTGCTCGTTCTGCTGTCCAGAACTCTCATTCTTCTCATTACAAAAGAGAGGAAAAGGGAGGATCTGCAATCAAAAGCCACTGAAAGAGAAATATAAAATTGACGGAGCAGAAGTACCAGAATCTTCAGGACCAGCTCCTGATCCTCAAACAGAAAGAAATGCTTTTTACTATTGTCTGAAATATTGACTATGTGTCTCTGATTCTTCTTAATGTGAGTCATTCAGCTTCCTGATCACAACATCAGACATTCAGAAGGAAGAAAGTGTCCATTTTAAGGCAGATTTGAGTCTCCCATGTTGCACAGCTCATACCAATACCAGGGCAAGTTGAGTATGAATGAAGCAAAGATGTGCCATTGCTGTAAAATTTCCAGAATCTGCACTTGCTGCTTTAACAGGCGAATATTCTGTTTGGAATATGGCTTTGCCATCTTATTCTTTCTTGTTAGGGGAAATGGGGGAATAACAGAACATGGATACAGTACTGAACACAAACGTGTCACAACCTCATTTTCTTCCCTGGCGTGATAATATTTTTTTATTATTATTATTATTTTCATGTATGTCTTTCAGAGCCCCCCATCTCTCCCCACCTGCCCCTTCCCCTTCTCACCCTCCTTCTGCTTCCCAGAGACGAGCAACTTTATCATCCTTATTGAGTAAATAAATAAATAATTTTTTTGTGAGACAGCTTGGAAGAATGTTTGATAATCTGAACCATTATGGAGGTGAAATTTCATTACACAGATGGTGACATCCCAATGTCTATCATCAAAACACAGCAGGTAGAAACAATCAGCTAAGCCCATTCCCCACTATAAAATTACACTTACATTAATGTCACTCTAGATTTCATTATGCGGAAAATGATATTGCACAGGTCTCTGACATGTAGGAGACTGGAGGAAGAGAAAAAAACAAAAGGAGAGATAGGAATCTAGATGAGGGAGTGGGGGGAGGAGGGGTGGGCAAGTCAGAGAAGGAGAACGTGGACTAAGAATGATCAGTTCTGCCAATAAAATAAATACACAACCACATTAAAATGTTGTGGTCTTTGTTGCAGTGTCCTGATCATTCCCAGCTTCAGCTCCCACTTCAGGTTCTGATGGAGTGCTTACAGGCCCTCCTGTGGGATTAAGGGAGTTTCACAATTTTTATTTATAGAAGCATAGAATCACAGAATATCCTGAGTTGGAAGGGACACTCAGTGGTCATCGAGTCCAACTCCTGGACTTACACACTAAGAATCACAACATGTGTTAATTAATTAATAAGGCCTGACAGTCTCAGTGTAGTGAAAAAGGTACTGCACCATTTCAAGAAGCTACTTCTGCATTCTGAACATTCTAAGGTTACTAGGGAAAAAAGCCCATAGTCAGAAAATATTAGCTGTGATGGTGGTGAGGTCCTGGCACAGGTTTCCCAGAGAAGCTGTGGATATCCTATCCCTGGAGATGTTCAAGGCCAGGCTTGATGGGACTTTGAGGATCATAGTCCAGTCGAAGTCCAGTCCCATGGCAGGGAAGATGGAATGAGATGGTCTTTACAGTTCCTTTCAATGCAAACCACTCTATGATTCTGTTTTGTCATTTCTTAGTTTAATGTTGTTACAGAATCTATCACTACTGCATTTCTACTATTTTTTCCCTTTATTTGAAATCAGAACAAGTCCTAATGCTGGAAAGCAAGCTCAGAGGACAGGAAATTCAATTTATTTTGCTCATCTGTCTTTCCCTCAGCAATGCCACTTTTTTTTTTTTTCACTTTAGAATCCAGGTTAATTTTTTAATCTCTCTATTCTCTATGCTAAGTGATGAGACAAGACAGAATTTCTGTTTCTTATTAGTAGTCTTGTATTATGCTTCAATTTTATATTTCCAAACATGTTAAGGCACAGATTTATACAATAGTAGTAAACTCAGTATTCAGATTACCCTAGGCTCTCATTATACTTAAGGGAAAGTAAGAAGTACTTTGAGAGAATTTCTCTCATAGTAAAATAAATATTATCTGGCTTCAAAAGTTCAAACTGAATGTGTCTATATGTAATCTAGAGCACTCTGCTTTTATAATTAACAGGAATCTGATCAATAGAGTTGATAGGGTTTAGGGTATGATACATCCAAGTAAATCTTAGGGTTTACTTTAGAACCACAGCTGAAATTAACAGCACTTATCTGTAAAACTGCTTCTGGTTTCAATTACAAAGTTAGTGTCTATAAAAATTTACCTCTATATTAGTCTAGGGATTCATTTTAATATTCTAAATTTTATCTTATTAAAAAGTAGGGGAGATTCTGAAAGTGTTTATCTCCACTAAATACCAAGAAATCTGAGACTACAATTTAACTTAGACAATGAACCTCTAAATATATGGCATTAGATTAGGTGGCTCCCACTAAAAACCTGAGAACTTTTGATTCTATAGTTCAAAATCCTTAGAACTCATAAAAGATATATATATATATATATGTATATACACTGGCATGGACTAACATATATGAATGCATTCTGACTGGGGAAATGACTTTAATAAGCAGACATCTGACAGAAGTTCTTCCAATGAAGTTTTATGTCCAGTTTTGTGAAGTGAAAGGTATGAATATTTTAGACAAACATTTGAAGACTAATTCAAACAGTGTAAGAACACTTATGTTTTAACCATCACTGTGTTACAGCCTTTTTTAAGCAAGAGCATCCAGAGTACAAATAATGGATCTTCTTTGCATTTCATTTAACAAATATATTGATTGAAGTCCCCTTTCAAACCTCAGCAGACAGGATGCTTTAGGGGTAATTTTTTTCAAAGGAAGTTTGCATGGGGATTTAACCAGCCAACTTCCCTTGATGTTAGCAGGAACTATGTGACTAAACAGATACATTACTTTGAAAAGACACCCCTAAACACCTTATGTTGAATCGCTGGAAGTCTTTGAACTCAGCAGGATCATTGCCTGAATAAGAAATGGTGGTTCAGATCCAACATATGAATCAGTTATAATAAACAGTCCTATAAATGGGACACAGATTATATTTGTCCAAAGAGAGAGAGGGAAAGTTGGAGTGACACAAAACCAGTTGTTTTAGCATTAAATGTTTTCCTCCTCCTAATTCCATCTTGGAGAACACTTCTGGGAAACCAATTCATCATCTATGATGAAGTAGCTTCATTAAAATAACTGCAATATTCTTCAGTCAGTTGCCAATAAGGTGGCCCCTAATGGATATTCCTGAAGCATATATTAAAGCAATCGTAGCTTGTTCTAAAAAGTCATTTATAGACAGCAAGATGACTACCAATCTTAAATGAAGGCAAAGACTTACAACCAAAAGAAGATTATGGATACCTGCCCAAACTAAGACAATATTACTTTCAGAATACTTCAATTTGATTCAAACTTTTCACTGTATAATTGTATCATAATTTTGCTCCAGACTTGTTTATCATCCTAGAAAGGAACTAATAGATGATTATGTTGAGTCAAGATGGAATCACTTCCTATTCTTTGACTTCATACACTGTCTCTCTCCTGCTGTTCTCTGCAGGAACCCTGTGTCCTCTCCATCTCCCACAGAGAAGAAATAGAGGTCTCATAGATGGCTTTTAGAGGTCATGCTGAGTGGGAACATACAGCAAAGGTCAAATTCAGCCTAAATTACTTCAGACCATAATGTCATCCCACGAATAAGCCTTTCTTTTTACTTTGTAAATTCTTCAAAGTAAAATGCTTTGAACCTTTGAGTTGGTGAATTCTAGTTTGACTTAGTTTACATATGCATATATATGTATTCTTTCAGAGGAAAATAAAAGCAAAATAAAAAAAAAAACAAACTTTCTGCAAATATATATAAACTGAAATTTAAGAAGTGTAGCACTGCTATAGGAAATGTTAGTCTACTAGCATTATTTTGATAGAAATATTATGCCCAGAAACACTTTGTTATTAGATACGATTAAGGTAATCTTCCTAAAATTAGACAGACAGACAGAGATATACAATTGTTATCTCCTGCAGCTGTCTGCCTACCAGATTTATGACATTTTAGGGGTATCTTTTCAAAGCAGCACACTGAGTTTTAGCTGCATGACTCTCTGAAACATCAACAGAAGCTGATCGATTAAATCCCACACTTGCTTTTGCTTTGAAAAATGTTCCCCTAAGCATCCTGTCTATTGGGTTTTGGAAAAGGACTTCACTGTTTTCATGTAGGGAAATGCAGAAAATATTCAGTCTATATTAAAAGATAGAATAGGACTAAAAATGTCCATATAAAATAAAATAAAGATCAGCATTTCTACTTGTTCTCTGCTCCCTTGACTGCTGCTCTGGTGCTAAGAATGCATTCCAAGCTTTGTTACATCCATCAGGGATGGTACAGATGGACATTTTGCCTGTCCAACCTGACTCAACCGCTTGAAGATTCATCAGAGAGAATCTGTTGGCAATTGCAAATGGATCTAATCCAGAGCCGGCAGATTTTGTCTCTCTAGAGGAAAGCAGGACTGTAAAGGGCAGACTAGACCGGCAAAAATATTTACTTTTATATTTCATCACTTCAAATTTATAATGGGACAAAATGCCTTTAAAACTTCACCTTTTTAGTAGGATACTAACAGAGATTTTCAGTGTAATTCATTTGCTGGCAAGTCAGACACTTGAGAGTGGGAAACGTTTTGAGTCAAAAGGAAAAAAAAAAAGAAAAAAAAAAGAAAAGAAAAAGCAATCAGCAGGGTGACATATACTTTATTAGTCCTCTTCAAAATCACTTCCTCCCCTTTCTCCATTTTATATTTCTTGTCTTTCTGTGTGCTCTCCTTCTTACATTACATCCCTCATTTTAGGCATTTTAATCCCTCCAAAGGGATGCATCCCAGTGGCACAGACACAATTCTCAGCTACACCATGGCTCTTTTACAGTGCTGCGGCAGCGAAAAGCAGCCTTATAGCCCATGGAACTGGCCACTGTGGAATATCCTCCCTGCTACGCACAAAACGGGGTTTCAGAAAGCAAGTAGAGTCAGCACATTGGATATATAATGGCCTCTGTCACATTTCCCAAAGTAAAAAGACCCCCATGATTAGGGCAAGCATGGGGAATGAAGAAAGGGGAGCTTGTTTGAAGTCTTATTATGGCCTTGAGAGAAAAATTCCACAAAATTGAGATTGTGATGAAAATCAGGCTAGCCTTAAAGGGCACCTTTTTGCTTCTGAATAAGCTGTGGTGCAATGAGTCATTTATTACCTCTCGTAGAAATATAGGGAAATTCTCAAAGATTTTTCAGGGGAAAATATGAATATATGAAATTTACTTACTTCATACATGAGGAAGTGTCAAGCATTGCTATTCTCCTGTCTTCATATTCAGTAGCTTAGGGATGTTTATTAATACAGGTGGAAATCTTGTTAGGTGGCTAATACAGATAAGGCTGTAAAACTTGCCATTTCTTCCTTTTCTTCTGGCCTAGTTTGGTTGTTATTAACAACTCTGGAGTTGGTCAGAACATTTTTCTTTGCATGTTTATATGTTTATAGCAACTTGCCACCAAAGATTTCGTATCACTGAATAATGGTCTGTGCTCACTGCTAACCCACTTGGAATAGAAATGCTTTTCCCTGTGCCAAGTCATCTCGTGGGTATGGAGAGCCCGATGTGAAAGTCCTTTGTCAGAGGCATTGCTCAAGACAGGAAATCTGGGAGTGCAGGTCTGCTTTTGCATATATGTTTTGGGGAGATGATATAGGTTAATTTATAGAATTACCAAGTCTCCATCATTTTGATTCAAGAAGGAATGCTGCAGCATCTTCTTTTCCTATTTATATGTGACAAAAATACTACTAAATTGTATTTTTCATCTATATATTCTCCAAAATTTTCTCAAAAGAGACAATGTAAAAATAAAATTTAAGATCTGTTTAAAACTGTTCTTCATCTACCATGGGTATTCTTGGTACTCTTAAGAAATGCACTCTGAGTTCCCTTCTCGCTCTCCTTGGGGAGTGTAGTCTACAATCCTTTGTAGAGAGGAAAACAATGAAGCCATGCAGAAAGTGCAGAATCAGGATAATCTTTTGGCTCATTTTGCTCTTCACTGATGCCCTTGTTCCAGTGGTGAGTCATTCCTCAGCTATGTTACTCCATTTGGGCATACTAAATAATCCTGCTGTAAATGGTCACAGCCACATAAAGCACAACGCGGAATGCTCAATAGCAGGCACACTTCGCTGCATATTGTCAGTAAATTCCGTGTGTATAATTTATTGCTCTCAAAAAAACTCCAAAACCAAAACCAAACAAACAAAAAACAAACAAAAAATCCAACCACACCCCCCCCCCACCAAAAAACCAAACCAAAACTAAACAAAAAAAAAAAAAAAAAAAAACAAAAATACTCTCAAAACATAACTACAGCGCAATTTCTTAGGAATTGCTCTATGATAAAGGTTTGGACTAAACCCTTACTATAATAATGACCGCTGTGAATCCAAGTGGGTTTCTCAGCCATGAAACAGAGAGGAACTTCAGGCTCATCTGGCTCAGTGTTCAGCACCAGCCACAAGATGTTACGTGTTCTCAAGCCCCATCAATTTCAATTGCATTGAAAGGCCCTAGTTCCCATTACTCTCTTACTGTTAGTAAAAAGATTCCTGTTGCCTCTAGTGAGTTTTGTGTCTGTACTTTCTAACTACTGAAAATAAAAGGAAGCAGGGTTAAAGTGACTTTGCGGTACCTTTATGCCTCCTTCATTCTCAGCCCTGACAAGCCCCTGAAGGAAGGTAAAGCAGCCTTAGGGTGGCTAAAAATTATATTCTGCCCACAAATATTTCATATCATACTGCTGCTTTGTAAAACTTGGTGATTTTTATTCTTTTATATTTTCAGGGTGGTTTTTTTGCATGCTAGAGTTTAGGGAGGAAACAATATAGATCATTTCTGTTCCTAAGAATTTACCACCACACTTTACTACTTCTCTTACCCCCTCTGAGAGTACCTTCAGCAATCTGTTTTCAGCTCTGTTTACTTTAGAACACAATTTAAATTAAACTCGAAGAGTAATAATGATAACATTAGTTGGTTCTATGTGGGAATCGGGCAAACACCTTACCAGTTGTGGAAGAGAGGAAAAGCGTCCCGGAATGAAATGAACAAGCAAGATGACAGCATCTGGATAGAGATGAGATTGCCAGCAAGCGAAGAATGAAACTCCCGAGTTAATTGGTTAAATAGATAGAAAGTTATATGCTGTATTAGAATAGTAATAGAATTGTAATTATTCCCTCTGTTGTTATTGGCTCCCTGTACCCCAGTTTTCCTCAGTTACTCCTTTTCATTGGTTGCTGTTTTCGCGGGCTCGGCTTCCCTTCCCCAGTGGCCAGGCGTCGCCCGTGGCAACGGCACGAACACCCTTGACTGTCTTTGGCCGGCCACTCCCTAACTCCTCCATGATCCGCCCCAATTTATCCTAATATTATAAGATCCTACCCCCTTTTCCCTTTTAATGATGTGGACCTGTCCTAGTTCCTCCTACTGATCCACCCCTTTTCCAGAACTTTCCTTTGCTCATCTATATAAGCCGGTGCATTAATTTAATAAAGAGCCATTGCGCATTTTTATTCCCCTCGCATGGTGGTCCGTTTCTTTTTCCCTTCGCGGTCCGCGTCATATGGCGCCCGTCGTGGGGCCGTGTTAGAGGAACTGTTATATTGATAGTTCGATCTAACGCGCCACGAGCCGATACGAGATCTTCTATCTCACTCCTGTTGGCTCACCACGGGAATTTCACCCGAAGCAACAGACGAGCTCCTGGGCTTCGGTACCGGCGGATCCCTTTCGGAAGAGCCACATGCGCCGTCCGGCAAAGAGCCACTGACAGCCTCTCCCGCACGACCCCGGCAAAGGAGAAGACTCGTCACGGCACGGAGTCTCCGGCGGAACTTACAAGCTCCGAAAAAGCGTCGAACTCGAGTGGCGTCGGAGTCAGGTGGGGTCTGGGAGAAGTGATTTCTCTTCCTAATTTATCCCAAGCCCACCCCCAGCTCCATTGTTATTTTCCCCAGTTAAAATGGGAATAATTCGTCTGCTTTGCTGCTGCGGCAGACGCTCTAACCCAGAAAAAACCTATGAACAGTTGAAATTGCATCTTAGATGGAGAGATCAACCCCTTGAAAAGAAATCGCTAACTTATCTGGCGAAATATATGGACAAGGAAAAATATTCAGGGGAGTTGCAAATTAATTATAAATCTTGGGACGAATTAGGTCAAAAAATATACGAGGATTCCCATGGAAAAAATAGCAAATTGGCTTGGAAGGCTCTGCCTGCCTGTGAATTGATTCTTAAAAATCTTACACCAGTTCCCAGTGAGGAATCCACCCCATCTAATTCCCCCCAGGCGTCTCGCAGGTTGTTGCAAAAGAATAGGGAAAGTAATTGCGCGAATTTGTGTGGCATTGGGTCCGGCAGGGAAAGTGCTCAGTCGTCTATACAGAATAGCGGCAGCCCCTCGTGCTCCGTAGAGACACAAAATAGCCGCGGCGTCTCGCCCGGTCCCCCAGCTCCACCCTCCTCTTCTAACGTTAACATAGAGGTGGAGCTCAAAAATGTGATGCAGTTGCTGGAGGACTGCCACCACCTTTTGGAGGACCGGAAAGAAGAGGGCGGAGTCCAACAACCGCCTCCTCCGGCCGAAAATAGCCGCCCCCAGCTGCCACCCCCAGTTCCGCCTCGGACATGTAAACATCCGGCCCAAGATGGCGGCGCCGATGTGCCGGCGTCACCGGTAATAGACCTTAATGCTGCCACAGATTTACCTACACTGAACACCTCTTTAGCATGCACCCGTCATTCCACTAACTCATTTCAAACTAATCCGCTTCCAGTAGACCCTACAGAGTCTAGATGGGAAGCCGCTAGAAAATTAGCTGAGCAAGATGGCAAGTTAGAGTTAGCTGCTGATTTCCCTGTGTTCTTGGATCCAAGGGGACAACTCACTTGGGAACCCATGGGATACCCATACATGAAAGATCTTAAGGAAGCAGCCACAAAGTATGGAATATCAGCTCCATACACTTTGACCATTCTTAGCAACTTATTTCTGGCTTATGTGTTAATACCTAGAGACATAATCACAATTGCTAAATCTGTTCTGTCATCCCTTGAATGCTCAATGTTTATGTCAGAGTGGAGACTTCTAGTTGATCGATTTGTGGAGGTTAATTATAGACATCAAGGTGTCCCACTCTGTCAAATCATTGATCGGTTCATGGGAACAGGACTTTTTACCGAAGCAGCTAGACAGGCACGCATTCCAGTGCCAGAATTAAATGCCACCAAAACATTAGCTTACAAAGCTATAGAGACTGTGGCTCAGAACACCAAATCCACTATGTCATATACCAAATGTTTCCAAGAAGGAGACGAATCTTTTACCAAGTTTGCAGACCGTTTAAAGGAGTGTATCAACAGGCAAGTTTCCAAGCCTGAACTACAAGAAGAATTATTTGAGAAACTGATAATTGAAAATGCTAATGAAGATTGTCAACCGATCTTGAGAGCGTTAAAATCCCAACAATTGGTGACATGGTTAAAGCCTGCCGCAATGTAAATACAGTGGCACATAAGAACAAAGCGAAAGTAGAAGTTTTAACAAACGCTTTTGTAGCTTCTGCACAGGTTCAGGCTGAGAAAATAGCAGACCAAGTAAGGTGTGACCTTCAAGATACAGCTAATGTCCTTTTAGATTCTGTTAACCAACAAATACATGATACTAGAGTTTATGTTGCTAAACAGTGTCAACAGTCTTCAAAGGATTTTAAGAACTTCATAGCTAAAGGTCACTGCATGCACTGCCAAGGCTATGGACATTACGCTGTTGATTGTCCTTACAAGCAGCAGAAACTAACAACTCCAAAGTCAATGTGCCCACGTTGTAAAAAGGGGTACCACTGGCTTAAACACTGTCGCTCCACCTTTGACAAAGATGGGAGACCCTTGTCCCCCAGATCATCTCCGAAGTCTTCTCCTACTTCATCTCCAGAAACAGCGCAAAAATCACCTCAGGGAAATGATACCATGAGCGCTCGGGGGGGCGCGATGACACCAAGACTCCCCCAAAAGTCATGGTACTCCCCAAACTTAAAGACCATAAAAGAGGAGTAGTCACATTACCCATTTATCCTTTTCAGTTATGCTTGTTGTCCTCAGTTAATTTGACCTCTGTTTCCCCCGTTGATGTTCAGGTTCAGTTAACCCAGAATAATTCATTTCCTTATTCTGCAGGCTTAATCTATACTCACCCAAGTCTTGCTGACGATGGTGTTCAAGCGGTACCTGTTGTTTGTGATTCAGACCCTTTGCAACCTATGACAATTTCTTTAATAACAGCTTCACCACCCATTTTTCTTCTGGCAGAGAGACCAGTGGTGGTCATCACCCCGCTGGATGACTCCACCAGCCATGCGGATGTCCGCCATGAAAGCAATACTGCACAGGTGATGTGGGCACAACCTGTGATGCAACACCGTCCAACACTAATTTGTCGTATGTACGATTCAGCTGACCGCGACCCTATCCCAGTCTTAGGACTCATCGATACAGGTGCCGATGTTACTATCATCGCAGATAAGGACTGGCCTAAGACTTGGAAGGTAAAATCCACTAATAAACAGATTATGGGTATCGGAGGAGCACAAAATTCTAAATTAAGCAAGATTTTAATTTCTATAATCGGCCCTGACGATAAATTGGCATCGACTTTTCCTTTCATATTACCTCTTCCTATGACCATTTGGGGCAGGGGTGTATTGAGCCAGTGGAGCTTTTCCCTCTCCACAAATTTATAATGGTGGCCGCTGAAGAGCAGCATACCCCTGCCCTGACCTGGCTCACTGATGAGCCAGTCTGGGTAGATCAGTGGCCCCTGAGAGGGGATAAGCTGCGTGCACTCAACCATCTAGTCTGTGAACAACTGGAGAAAAAGCATATTATTCCATCAACCAGTCCATGGAACTCTCCAGTTTTCGTGGTCAAAAAGAAGAGTGGCAATTGGAGATTAGTACATGATTTGAGGAAAATTAATGCGGTCATTGAGCCTATGGGATCAGTTCAACCAGGCATGCCATCGCCCACAATGATCCCACAAGGCTTCCAAATTGCAGTTATAGATATAAAAGATTGCTTCTTTCAAATACCATTAAATTCCAGAGACTCCTCCCGTTTTGCCTTCTCTGTACCATCTATTAACGTGCAAGAGCCGGCAAAACGATTTCAATGGACAGTGTTGCCTCAGGGAATGAAAAACTCTCCCACGATTTGTCAAACCGTAATAGCATCTTTGCTATCGACCGTGAGGAGATCATTCCCTGATGTGGTACTCTTGCACTACATGGATGACATACTCATCGCCTCATCCAGCAACAAATTGTTAGATTCGGCTACCAATTACACTTTGCAAATTTTAAATTCACATAACTTTGAGATT
>JAWWMO010000096.1:65598294-65611635 GCA_035047845.1 Dendrocincla fuliginosa
TTACCTCTTTTTTCCTTGTTTGACGTGGACCTGAACTGTCAATCCCTCGACCCTGCCCTCTTTCCAGAATTTTCTCCAGCGCACCTTATAAAAGCATATCCCTCAGTTTAATAAACGGCCATTTTGCCACACCCTTTAGCAGAGTGGTCCATCCCGTTTTTCCCTCAGGTCTGCGTCAGGGTCACACTACTAGAGCCTTCTTTCTTAGATACCATAATACTCTCGGCTGTAATTTTAAACAATATGAATAGCCATATCGGCTCTCTATTCAACAGTTTTGATGAACACAGGTCAGTTCTTCTTTTTCCTAAGGTCTCAGAGTAGACTCTGACAAAACAATGAAAGCAAGTAAAATTTTGAAAGGCATAACAATTCGAGTGACATACAACATAACCTGTGAATGAGTGAGAATAACCCACTTATTATTTCATTACAGGAGTGAAGCTGCCCTTTTCATATATTTGGTTCAAACTGGATTTATAAACAATCTCCTTCCTGAAACAAAAAAAAACTAACTAAACCAAAACAAAAACAAACAAGCAAACAAACAAACAAAGAACTGAACTGATTTTTTCTGTCTCGCAGCAGTGCAAATAAGGGTTCAATCCAAAGAGATGGCACAATGGGAAGTCTCGCCTAAGCACGAACACATTTTCAGGAGGTAACTTTACCCTGCACAGAACCTTGGTTTTTTACTTTACCACAGATCTCAAATGTTTTCATCCAGCTTGGTGTCATTATGTGCAAGAGATGGATCAACATGAGAGAGAATTTCATCATGAAAGATTCTTTGGTAATGGGTTGCAGCACCACACACTAAATTGACACTTGAATCTAATTGTCTTCCTTTCATTTTGCAGTCCCTTTTTTATTATTTTTTTTCTTTAATAAGAACTTGTTCCTATACATTACTTATCCTGTGTGTTTTATGGGTGCTGTTATCATATAACTACACAAGACGGCTGATGTCTGAGAAGTAAAATCATGAGTTATGTGTTTGAAGGAAAGGTCCATTTGTATTAAAAGAACACTCACAGAAAATCATCATAAAATAGTACACAAGATACGTTAAATAACTTTTAATAAGTAGTACTTTCCAGTTGATTCTTTCTGCAATAGAGTATGAAATATATCTTTAGTGAAGAACTTAAAAAACTTCAACCCTTGGTAAACATAAAATTCCCTGTGTCAGTTCTTAATATCTCTCTTAAAAAAAACCCAAAGGAGTAGACAATATACCTCTCTTGATAAAGGAGATGCTTATCAACTTTTTAGACAAAGAACATCTTCCTTTTTTGAAACATTTGTTTAGGGCCAGCGAAAAGCAGCAGTTAAAATGTAAAATCCCTTGAAAGATTCTCACTTACCCACTCAGAACAGACAGCACTAATAGCAACAATTAAGTTTTCCCTCAGTTACACCCAGTAGTGGAGTCTTCCTCAGTCTTTATACGAATTTCTAGGAGATGAAGAATAATTAAATCCTGCTCTCTTTATTTCTGCTTTTTTTCTCTCCTCTTGTCTCCACCATCAGCGATCTAGAGCAAGGAGTCATAGTGCTTCCTGTGTGGATATTGTCAAAAAGATGATTTTTTTGTTTGCAGCGAGCAGAACATTTTACAGACCTGCCAGCCACTCACCATATGCTCGTGTCCCTCTTTCACTGCCAGAACGGGCTGAAAACGAACCATCTGTGAGTGACAGAAACAGAAAGATACCTTGTAAGTATTCGTTCAGGTACACACTATACACTTTTTTGTATAGCATAGATAAATGCTTTCATCTGTTCACAAAGTGTATAAGTCTCATCTAAGAAAGAGATAAAAGATATAATTGTATAAAGATATATCCATATTCTATGGATATCTGCAATTAATTCTCAGTCATTTACATGTAGCTTGTCCTAGCTATGAAGTAACTGTGCCCTTGAGGCAAATACTCCTGGTTTGGAAATGACGTAAGACAAAGAAAACTTGATGTCAGTCATGACTGATTCATCTACATACCCTTGTGACCCTTTTCTAATCATATTCTTTGCTTTTCATTTAGCTAGAGGTTTTGATTGTAAGGGATATCCCAGCAATTATGTAGTCAATGTTAATAGAAATCTGATTGTGATCTCACAGAATACTTGATTTCCCCCCATGTTTGTCATCCAAGAAGCAAAACCAATAATGAACTGTCTAAGTGGACAATTAGTGTTGATATTAAATTACTAAGAAAGAGAATATTTGCATAATAATGGTTGGTAATAATGTATGAGCTCTCTATGGGCTGCAGAGTATTTACATAAACTACTCATCCAGTAACTCTGAGTGTGATGGATTTAAAGTTTCTTCCAATAATTTATAAATATTATGCTATGACCTGCTTATTTTGATGTTTTGTTTGTTTATATGTATGCATTGAATTAATTTAATATCTAGAGTGTCAGGAAATCATTTGGGAAAGTGGAGAATGAATTTCTGATACACGTCTTGGTATACTCTCCATAACTTACAGAGGTCTTTTACAGGAGTGTCCTTTATGTGCTCTTCCCTAAGTTGCTCCAGGTGCTTTTCAAGAATATCATTAATTTCCTGAGAAACTGAAAATAATTGACAGAATGGGGAATGCAAAGCCAAGCCAGTGTTAAAGGAAGAATGGGAGATGTTTTATGAGACTCAAACCTCGATACTCAGCTGTAAGAAAGTAGGATCTGGGAGGTTTTTTCAAGTGTGTATGGATAGTAGGACAAACTGAATGAAGTTTTTCCTGTGCCTAGAGTACAACAGATTTGAGTAACTTCTGGGCTGGTGGTCATGTTCAACCTGAGTTGTTGAATTTCTTTGAGAAACAGCTTATGTTTTATCTGCTGTTGAACTTCTCCTGAATCAGTCCACCCATCCTCTGAGCTGGAATTGCTTTGTGTCCATCTACCTTAGCTACTGAAGGTCTCCCACCCATCTGTCCTGTCTTTGAGTCATGAGATTAATAAGACACATATGTATTCACAGTGTGAAATGCTTCAAAGATTTCTATATTAGGCATTTTTCCTACCTTAAAATTATATACTATTCATCTCACAATGCTTCAGAGCATTCTATGAGTGCTAGTTCTTAAGGGAGAGAGTTACATAGACCTTGATTCATTCAGATAAATCAGTAAATTATGGAAGACGAGCAACTTCTTATAGCCAAAATCTAAACTTAAAGTGAGAAGTTGGTGATTCTGATCTCAAAATGTGGCTTCCTGAACAGATTACTATAATGCAATTTAGTATACAGTCTGATAATGTTACCTACGTTTTGTATTTACTGGAGAGTATTTGTATGCAGAAGGACAACTATGAAAGAATGATCTGATGGAGACCCATAGTCATTACCCCTTGGCAACAGTTTCTTGTAATTCATCTCCTCTCAAAGCCATATGCACAGTACAAGACTCAAAGAGAAAGTCCAAAAAAAAAAAAAGGATTAAAAGTACAACTCCTTCTGTAATTGTGACATTGAGTAACAAATCTGTAGAAATCCAAATCTGTTTGAATATAAATTCATGAGCCCATGAAGGGGCAACTTTTGAATAAATTAGTCACGGTGAATAGTTTACCCAATTTTATTACAATCTGCAAGTGAGGAGCTCAGTACGATATTTTTTTTTAACCTGATTTTTAATGTCCTGAAGCATTTGTCATGTTGTTTTTTTTTGTAATCAGTAGCTTTTTTTACAGGCAAACAATCTCCCAGTTTAAAAAACATAGAATAGAGCAATGTGCTGCAGCCATACCCTGTCATTTTTGGCTCTGTATCTTCAATGCCCTGTAAATACCTTAGGCAAACCTTAGATCTCCTCCAGCAAGGACATGGAAACTTAATCGGAATATAGTTTAACTTAATCGGAATATGATTCTCATTTTGAGAAGGTCAACTCTAAAAATGAACAGATACCTCAGTTGTTTCATTGTATATTTCTGCAGGCAGACAGACAAAATTGACTATCTACGGAGAAACTAAACTGAATTAGTACAAGTCCAATTGAGCTACTAATGTGAGAAAGGTCTCAAACCCTTTTAAATTTAGGTGTATTTGTTAATATTTTTGTCAAAAAATGTAAATAGATTTCAATAATATCAGAAAAAGCTGCTTGCAACAAGTTTCACAGTGACTTGTATTAAAACTGGGAGCCTTGCAGAAGATGTTTAACCTAAATTCAGTGGTTGGAACACATAACTCTTTCCTCAGAAAATAATTTGATATCTTATATTTCCTGACGTAAAAATTATGAACAACTTGGACAGGCTCGTGTGCCATTGTTCTGGATTTTCCAATAGGACCAAACTCTGTCACATCAGTATTCATCACTTATGCTTCAGGTTGAAAGGTGAAGAAAAAACAAAAGAAAACAAAACAGAAACATAAGAAAAGGAGATCAAAGGACTAACGGTGAAAAAAAGAAAAAATGCTTCTCAAGTGCAGTGCATTTTTTCTTTTGGTAATGTATTCGCACCACAAACTCTAAGCAAAACAACCATCATTGGCAATATACTATATGGGTTTTTTTTCTTAACAAATGCATTTATATGATATATATATGTGTAACATATATGTTTGAAAAATGAAAAAAATAAAAGTGTATATATAAAACATATGTAAGGTTTGTTGTTCTTTAGAAATACGATTTTTTTGAAAAAGCCAAAAGAGGAGAAGAAGGAAAGTTGTGAAGTCAGATATATTAGAAAACATGCATTTCTTGAAAGAAAGAGGAGAGGCACATGGTTGCAATCCCTTAGGCTGTTCCGTCCCTGGCACAGGTTGCCCAGGGGCTTTGGTCCCTGTCCCAGTGTGGTTCTGTGAATTGTGGGGTGGACAGTATTTTATTGTGGAGCTTAACATGGGAGGTGTTGGGAAAAGGCAATTAGGTTTGAAACTGTTAGATTTGAAATGCTGTTTATGGCAGATTAGCTCTGTAAATATGTTAAATTCTTGTGAAGACAAGGAAGAGGAGAAAAACTGCACTCACAGAAGCAACAAGGTACTAATTTTGACCCTGCAGATGAATTCTCTTCAGATGTATTCAGCATGACCAATGTTAAGCAAAGAGCTGAGATTATGCTGAGAACTGAGTTATCGCACAGCTCAAAGGAAGATCTTCCTGCTTTGCACTTAACAGTTTAATCTGAACTGTTAATTTCAGGTTCTTTCTAGTCTCCTTTGGTCATTGCTTAGATGGCTTGGTCTAACTGGTTGAGGCAAGTTCTGTGTTCCTTATCAGAAGAATATAGGTCTTGTTCACTGACTCCAACAGTGAATACAAGAAGACATTGCCTAGTAACTTCAGTCTTTCCTCCTTCCTACCAGTGTTGATGTCTGTGGTTTTAAAGATTAGTCAAAAAGTGATGATTGATGTCTGCAAGTGATAGTAATTGTACAAAATGATATTACTTGTATTCTTAGGATAAGGGTAGACAAAACACAGTTTTCTCCAGTCACTGGTTTTGTAGAAATGAAAACTGCTCATTCATAATTTTATTTTTATGGTCTATGAGCTGTAAAGACCATTTAAGGTCAACACTTCATACTGCATTAGGAAAACATTTAAGAGGTAAATACTTTTATCCAACTTTGCTGCAAGCAAAGAAATAGACCATGAAAACTCAAGAGAATGGGTTTGATGTTTACCTGCTATTATTATTACTGAGTTAAAGCTTCAATACTAGATGTGTTCAGAGCCTCATATTTAACGTGCAAGCTTCAAAGCGTCACCAAAAGAAAATTGCCTTGACACAGCTATAAAAGAAAAGTATTATATAGTCTGTGTATTACATGTTCTGTCATTGTGGTACCAGAACCTTTTTCTGTTCTCAACAGTGTTTATGTCATGGAGAACTGGGAATCACAGTGGCTGAGGTCTAAACACAGCTCTGCCTCTGTGTTCCTGTCTCACTGTACCCAGTCATTTAGGCTAAAACTTACATAAGCTGTTCCAGTGTTTTCACTATGGATATCCCAATCATAACAAATATTTTATATGCTTGTCTGACTGTGAATAGGTGGTTCCAAACACCACCTAAGTCACAGGGAACAAGAGACTGGGTGCTTTATAATAGTTGATTAATGCAATGGAAGGAAATGATATGAGTAACCTGTGGGATGCCTAAGCATTAGTTTACTGATTAGATTATTAGAAATAGATGTTAGGAAACACTTATCATTATGAGAATTTAGCCCTTCTGCCCAGGCAAGAACTAGGACTAAACTGAGTGTATCTCTAATTCAAACAGTACAAAAGAGTAGCAATCAACTTTTGTAGTGAAGAAATTAAAAAAAAAAAACTAATGAAATTCCTGTCTTACACCATTGACAATACTTTCTATGAAGTTCTCTGTCTCAGTAATACTTTCTATGAAGTTCTGTGTCTCATTCAGAGAGGAAATAGGAACTATGGCATGGAAGAGCAACAAAGACAGAGTTTATGGGTGAAGGCTAATAATTAAGGCATTATTCTGCGAGTGATGCTTGTATCATAAATTCTTCTAAGGCTAAAGGAGTCGCGTGTTGGATACTGGAAACATCCTGCACTTCTGGCACACGAGTACATTTTTTTCTGGCTATTTATATTTACACATCAAGAGGGAAATACTTGAAGAGCAGTTCCTAGTACATAACCCCCTCTCCTAACTTTATGATCAAACATTTGTCATTGGAAAACACATACCCCTCATGCTGGGGACTTTTCCCCTCATTCATGACTTTTTTTTTTATCTGAAGAGCAACTCGTCCTCAGGCTGAAAGATGTTCTATCACCCTCCTGTCTCTCCAGTCACCATACCCTATAGTTTACTAATAGGAAACTTACAAGGGGAACAGGAGAAGTTTTGAATACTTTGAAACAAAAAGGGACATGAAGCCAGACCTCCTACTTTTTTTTGGCAAGTACATCTTGCTCAGTGCTCTTTCTGAAAGCTGGATGATTCCAAAATCAGAGATGGCATTTTGCTGTTAAAGAAGACATCTGTTGTTAACACGCAGAAATTAACAGACGTGCGTATGCCCACACAGCTTTTGGAGTTACTACAAGTAAAGAAAGTGCTAAGAGCATATTTCCATGGTGAAATACAGGGAACATTCAGGACTGTAATGTGGCCTCCTGGTAGACTGCTGGTACTTAAGAGAAATACTGTTATTCTGAATCAGTATTCTGAGATTAGTCTTAGACAACTTAATTATACCCATTCCTGCTTTTTTTCCTCACAATAGCCTATCCTCTTAACACTTGAATGCCCTTAACTGTAAAGCAAGAATGTATGTTCCCACCAGGCTCACGGGACTGTTGGCCTGTTTAATAATTAATTAGAAGTACATGAAAATTCTCAACTCTTTTTCAAGCAAAATATCTCCATTTCAGCTTCCACTGCCATGATGTTTTAGACACTTTCATGGCCTTTTGATGCAAATGTGACAAATCAGCAACCAGAAAGTACTCTTCACAGGGTGCATGAGAAAATGAACATTAAAAGACTGAAAGTTTTGCTTTTGATATTTAAATGATCTGTGGTGACAACGTCAGCTATGCTTTAATGACTATTTTACCCAATTAATTTCCTTAGATGTTTTGGCTGTGTTTTAAAAATGCATGTTCAAACTTTCTTTTTTTTTTATTTTTATTTTCTGAAGTCCCTGATGTGGTTTCTATGCTGTGAACTGCAGAAATGTTGCTGCAGTAAATTCCTTTTGTTTTGCCTGGTACAAATCATAAAAGAGTATATTATCTTCATTTGTCTTTCTTCTTCCCACTTAAATATGTACACGATTTTTTCCGAGAATGAATAGGGAGAGTAAATATATATAATGATATTTTGTGTTACTGATGAGAAATTGTCATGCCCTTACATTAGACAGGGTTGAGAACTGAGTAAACTGATAATCCAACAGACAATATAGGCAATATTTAAACTACAGGATCTTGATTCTCAGCTCCTTCTTTCATACACTATACACAATAATGGACCCTGAAGGGGCCAAGGACCCTATTATCTCCAAAAATACTTGATGTCACTTTTTGATCTGTTTATTGGAGATAAAAAAGTGAGGGTTTTTAGAAGGATGTGTACACTCCCACAGATTTCATGGACTTCTTAAATCCAGGAAATAAATACCTCTGTACCCCCTTAAGGTACAGAGGCCTAAGGCCCCTTTGTACTCTTTTACTCCACCTGGTATTTTAATGGATTCCTCCATAGAAAAACTAAAAGTTTTTTTCTTGTCTATAAAAGGCCCCAAGAATCGAGAGCACTCAGGGAAAAAGAAGCAGACAAAATCCCTGTAGGGACTGTAATGCGTGACTTATGTAGTCAGTAGATTAAAATAACCAAATCAACCAAATAGGGCTTGGGGAAAAACAGAGTAACCTTCTGAAAATATCCGAAATGGTGTAAAAAATGTGTTGTGAGAGCAATTAGTCACAGGTCGCAAAAAGAATAACAAATGATGGAATGAGATTAAGGAAAAGTACATTTCCACTTGATAAAGTCTGTTTATCCTGTGCAGCAATCTTACCCTGAAAGCAGTGACTCATTTATAGATGAACTGAACAATATATTAATAAATAAGCTGCAAATCTCTTAATTTCCTGAGTTAGAAGGAAAACTGGCAAGATATCCTAGTGAAACAGGTATTTTACCTCTCCAGGTAAAATGTGATTCTATCACATATGGTCCCTTTCAATTATCAAAGCATCACGTGCTCATTTCAGCAACGTGACTCCCATTAATGTCAAAGGGAGACTCAAGATTAAAAACCCTAGGCATCACTTTAAAAATGCAGGAATTAAAATGATGTATCATATCTCCACTAGAGAAACCAATTCCCCAAATATGGGACCCCCTTGCTTTTTCCTTCAACAGGACTACCCTCTCTTACCCTCAGCACCCAAAAATAAATGCTGAGTCCAGACTACAATTAACCAAGAGCTTCTGAAGGTGAAAAAGAGAAAAGCAGAGACTTTTTTAACCATTAAAGAAATTAAAGACTTTGCTTTTCCAGGGAGAGCATGATTTAAGGGCTAATCAGCACCATGGTCCTACACATTATCTAAGAAATTGGAAATTACTGGCTACTAAACCCAGCTCTCAGAAACTCCAGGGGGAATCTCTGCAAGGCCTCTGATAACTTTTGAGTCTAGGCTTGAATGTTGTTCTCATCTTAATTAGAAATTCATCGTGTGTGAGCTCGTGTATGTGTTTGCATTTGTATATATGTTTATTGCTGTATGTGCACATACTTACACACATACTTTGTCTCCATATGGGTGCACACACATTACAGAATATATAACTCTTCACTCTAATTGCTTGCTTTTTTCCCTGTCATGTTTAGCAGATTATGCTCTCTACAGTCTATTTTCCTTTTGCTGTATTGGCAAAGACTTACAAATGCCCTATTTGCTTTCTTTTATCTCATTACATTATTCAGTGGTTTTCAGTACACACACATTCAGAAACATCAGCAAATAACTCACTTTCAAAGAGATTTAAGAAAAGTAAACATATTTGTTAAGGAGAGAAGGGTAAGACTGACTCAAAGCATAAGCAAAATGGTTGCTCAGGGCAAAAGATTACTAAAGATGCTAAAATTACTACAGTCTCACAGCTCTGCTAACACCAGAAGTCACCAGAATCAGTTATCAGCAAAGAAATTTAGAGCAGTGCCAAGGTTGGTCATCAGCTTGCTGCTGCCTGCCTGAGTTCTGAACAATCCCCTGGAAATGCCCCATGCTCTCCTGTGAATACCAATGGAAATGTGAGGTGCATTTGCTTTTTTCAAATATACTGGTAACAGAAGGAATTCTATAAAAAATGGGAGGCTGCTGCTTAGTGGAATAAAGACCTTTGGAACAGAGGCTGAGATAATGAATGTCTTCTCTTTTTTTTAAATCTTGTCATCCAGGCCAACCCTTACAAATCCCTCACCCAGAATATCAGGGAAGAGGTCTGGAGAAAGGAAATCCCACTGACAAGGACTGGGTTGGAGATCATTTAGTGAAACTTGACATCCACAAGTCCATGGGTCTTGAGGAGGTGTATCCACAAATTCTGAGAGAGCTGGCAGACACCACAGTTGTGCTCCTTATGATTGTCTTCAAAAAGTCTTGTCAGTCAGGAGGGATGCCTGAAAGAAAGAGAATATGGCCCCAGTCTTCAAAAAGACCAAGAAGAATTTGGCAAGCCAGTGGTATGAGTGTCCTTTGTGCCAGTGCTTAGATTTTTACTGCAGGAAGATGAGTGCACTACTAACGTGCTCTTAACTGATTCCCTCTGAGGGAACCAGGGCAGAAGGTGCCCATCAGAGCACTGCCTGGAGTCTTCCTCTTGCAACGGGGCAGGCTATGTCTGTAGGGGTTATCTGTCTATGTCTTCTGAAGCACACAAATGGAACTGGCACCTTGCATGAGTTTCACTGCTGATGAGTTCACAGCCATAATGTAGTGGAAATTCTGATTAGGTATGGGCAAAATATGTTGGTTATGAAGGTGGTTAAACACTGGAAAATGTTCCTGAAGGTCTTGTGAGAGCTCTGGTTTCTTTAATTATATTCAAAATGGGTCCTGAATAGCTTACCCTGACCCTTCTCTGAGTGAGAGACAAGACAGCCAGCAATCTCTATAGTCTGAAGTAATCCATGATTCTTTGTTAGAAATAGGAAAAATAAATGTTTATGGATCTACAAGCAGATGGAGTTGAAAGTAAATGCAGAAACTGTCAGCTTAAATGTGCCCAACACTGTTTTCTGATACTGAGGCCAACTGGCACATATTAAACGCTTTGCACCTTCAAAAGAAGGTGGATGTGTGCAAATTGGTCCCTGGCTTATGCTAAACTCAAAACATATCTGAAAATTGGGCTATCTCAACTCAAATAAATCAAAATAGTGTTGAGGACCACTGTAACAATTTAGTTTTACAGCCAGTTGACTTCTGGTATCCAGAAATGTCCCCAATAAGTATTTAATTTATTATCACTGGTGTAGCCAGGACACCAGTGATGTGTCCAAAGTAAATGTAGAAAAATAATTGTATTCCTAAGAATTACCACAGGTAAGGTACCTGGAATGTTCATCTCTATAGCATTGTTTCTGTTTAATTGTTTCAGTTTTTTTTTTCTTTTTAAGAAACCTAACCTAAAGAATTATCTGTAAATATTTCATATTCAGAGAGGTTCACATTTAAAGAGTTGTTTTATTGGTCTGGGTTTTTTCCATTCACTTAGGGGAATTTTCATAGTTCCCTATGATTCTTTTCCCCTATTATAATTTTGGGGTGTCTTTTTATTGTGGGTTTTTTTCGTGTTGTTTGTTTCTTGCCATTTTTTACTCCAGAATAATATTTCCTCATTGGTTGTTTGTTTAAAGTTCACCAAATCTCAAACAGAAATTTGTTTATTCTGGGTAATACGCTCTTGGCTTTTATGTACTTTAGCTTTTGATGTAACTTTGAAGATCAGATTACAGACAGGAAAATTTGAGCAACTGGAGGGAAATAAGTGGAAAAGTATGAAAAATGTAAAATTTACTCAACTTCAGCTTTAGATGTTTCTCTCCCTTCTGGCACAGTGTTATTTTATTAACCTCTCATATAAAAAATAACCGCTTATAAGCAGGCTGTTCATAAGAAAATGGACATATATAAACAAGGGTGTACAAACAATTTGTAACTGAATGTAAGATACTATTTTAATTAAGGTCAGTGACAATAAAAATTGCCTCACTGACTGTTCAGAGTGTGAATTATTTGATCTATTCACAAAATATAATGTTTCTTTCTCATCCTCTGCTTCAGTGATTTACTTCAGTGAAGGGCAAGTTCAGACTACTCAACCCTTCTCCAGAGGAACCTGCACGTTCTGGAATGGACTGAAGTTCACCGAAGAGTTTTTTTATCTGCCAAAAAGGCTTCATTGCTATTGATCTGTGCTGGATTTGAACAAGTGACCTCAGGGTGACTGTCTGTATGAGCTCTCACTCTAGTGAGTTTTATTTTCAACAATGGTTTTTCAAAGTGGTATTAAAGCAGGTTAGCTCATGAATGAAAATATTATGAAATAAAAAATAAGCATAAGAGGAAAAAATATGAGTTTGTTGGGGTTTTGGTGGTTTTTGTTTTTTTGTTTTGAGGGTGTATTTTGCTTGGGTTTTTAAGGAGTATCCCCATTTTCACTTCTATTATGCTAGTATAAGAAGGGTGTTGTTTCAATATAATCAGGAGAATTTCTTTTGATCTGCATCTCATGTGAAAAATCAGTTTCACCTGCAGATTGCTACATTAGCAGAAGTAATAGAAAATCTTAGGCTGCTGGCTCTCTCCATGATGAGCCATAGATGTTAAAACATATAGAATATTAAACACGAAATGAATTTGCTAAATAGACTACACACACACTCCACAGATGAATCAATTCACTGATCTAGAGGACACACATTCAATCAGGAAAAAAAAAAAATCCATATGTCCTAATGCCAAGGCCATTAAAGTGGGGAAACAATAAGTCCACTCCCTGATATTCTTCGTTTGGAGACAGAAGAGGTTTATTTTTTCCCAAAAGATGGAGCTGAGAAGGATACATTCATTACAGCATTTCAGTAAAATCATTCAGCAGAAAATACTGGTAGTATAGCTGAAGAAAAAAAAGATTTTTAATCTTTTTCTTTTTTCCCCCTCCTTCTAACGAGCAGATTGGGGGTTTTTTCTAGCCCTTCCTTAAAGGCATAAAATGAGCAATACAAATCTCTGCAACCAAAAAATCAGAAACAGACAAACTAAGAAATTAAAATTTCACGCCAACTCTTTCACTCTATCAGACTTTGACAATATTATACAGACTTTTGACAGACAACCCAGGATAAGTTCATAACCTCCCCTTCAGAATCAATCTGAATAGCCACTAAAGTAAGTGAACATTGCAGTGCCGTAACAATGACTTTATGAAAGGGGTTGCACAGTATGAAGAGTCATAATTTCATCTCACTGGGAATGACAGTTTCAATCTTTGAGAAGTAGAAGTAGTAATGCTGAAGTAATGTCTGGGTATTCCAACATACCAAAATAAGACAAAAAGTAAAATATGTCTTGAGAATAGGTGGCAAGTTATCCATAATGTGACACTTACAGTTCTCAAGTATACAGCATGCATTGCCTTTAGCTGCTTTGGAGCTCCTTTAAAAAAGGTGGGCAAAAGCAGTAGATAGTTTACTCCATCCAATTTCTTGTGTTCATCTACCATCTGTTCTGGATATGCAACCACTGAATTTACATGCTGGGCTTCTCTATGGAAATTTACACTGCTGTTCACTAAGACTATTTCTTTTTTTAT
>JAWWMO010000096.1:65620922-65637828 GCA_035047845.1 Dendrocincla fuliginosa
TCTTAATTGACTTGAGATAATTACAAATATTTATTTACTTCCATGCCCCCTCTATTTAAAATGCTGCTGCAAGTTTCACATAGGTAAAGTGTTTACCCATTTGGTCTTACGTCATCAGTTTGTGTCAGGTCACCAGTTTATTCCACAGTTGTCCCGCAGTATTATGGAGCTCTCTGCTTCAATAATTTTATAGGCAGCATGTGCAAGTCTATGTCAAACTTTGGCTTCTCTTGGAAATGTCTCCTTCTCTCTTTGAAAAGTTGTGTTTATATTCTCTGGAAACTCTGCATGCAGTTTATGGTGACTGTGTTCCTCGTACAAGATACAGTATGACGTGCTAAATTCTCCAGCTCCCTGGCTTGCCTTTCCCTCTACTTCAGAAGGACCAGTACTGGTTTATCAGTGACTGCAGACTGTATCTTAGATATTATTTTTACCATCTGTCTTCATTTTAATATTACCTAGGAATGATGTTAGCATTTACAACATTTGGCCACATCATAACAGTCTGGTATTCTTACTTATCTGCATTAGTTGGATGGTAAAGCAAGTGGCTACATCTTCTCTGAAGAATCAAATTCAAATTGTTGCAAACCTACATCTGATAGGTTTTTTCTTTGTAAATTCTGAAACATATTCTGAACTATTACAGCTCCAGGTACCTTCCTTTTCTTTTAAATTTATTTTTATTTTTAAGATATAAAATGGTTTACTTAGGTAAAAGAGGATTTGCAACTGTGATTCATATATTTATGTGATTTCCTCCCCATACCCCTCTGTGTCCAGGGCAGTGGTAGAGTCACCCTCCCTGGAGGTTGTCAAAAAATGTGTGCACACATAACTTGAGGACATGATTTAATGATGAAGGTGGTGGTGGTGCCAGAATGACAGCTGGACTTCATGATCTTAAAGGTGTTTTCCAACCTTAATATTTCTATGTTTCTATGAAAGACTATTTATATCCTTGACACTTTCAAGTAAATTTGATGAGGAAAGCTAGGTCTAAAACTTAATTCCTAGAATTTAACATAAAAGAAATGTCTGGATTAAAAATAAACCACACAAACCCCCTATAGAAATACCACTGAATATGACATTACAACTTTATAGACAATAAAAAACTCATAGAAAACAAAGCTCTATCCATCCCACAGTTTTGGGAATGTTCTTTCTCTGGTAAATTGCCTCTTAACAAATGAGATTGGCCATACAGGGCACACTGCAGTCCTAGATGGCACTGCAGTTTCTGTTCTCCATTCTGCTTTGCAGTCTTAGGAATCACCTGATCCCAGGAGGGGCTGCTGGTGTCCAGCCACATCTCGTATGTGATGGTCATGGTCCGAAAAGGAAGTTCTGCTGCTGTGCTGAAAATGAGTGAAATGAACATCTCTCTAGGAGAGAAAGAGAGTGAGACAGGAGGCAATTAGATGAGTCACTTCTCTGCAGGTGAGACTTGACATAATCTGCTTTATGGTGGACATATCTGCCTTTCCTTATCTGCACGTCCTTTGCCAAGATTAGATCTATTTCTTTCCACACACTATCTTTGAAATGGCTAAATTATTTTGAAGAAATTACATTGGATTTAATGTGGTAATCTTACATACTTCTTAAATTATTTGTGGATTTCTGAATCATAAGCTCAGTATGATACACATTTGTTTCATCTTTATATTTGTTAGTTCAAGCTAATAATAATCACAGAAATAAGGTAGTGCCATGGTCTTTGTTTGGGGAAGGTGGGGTTCATCAAACTCTGTCAGCAAATGTTATAGGTTTTTTGCCAGTGTTAAGAATGTGCTTAATTTCTAAAATTTCCTCCCTCCGCACAAGGTCATATGGCCAGCTCTACCTATCCTCAAATCTCATTTCCGTGTTTGTTCATAACTTCATTGAGATGAAATACTGAAGGTAAAGATCTTGAGGGAAATGAGGAAAACAACTAAGAGAATAATGAATAACTCCTGCCTTCAGGAGAGCAGACTTTGTCTTGTTCAGGGAACTGGTTGTGAGTCTCATGAGATGCCATCTTGAAGGACAGAAGGGTGTATGATAGCTCGTCAAGGACAAAATTAGAGAAAAAAAAAATTATTTCAATGTGAAAGATGTTGAGCAGATTTGGCAAGATGATGACCTGGTTCACTGAGTTCAAACAGAAAAAAAATCAGTGGGTAGAAAGTGAAAACCACTGTGGGTTACCAGAAGGAACAGAGAAATTTTTCCTGAACACACAGTGATTATATTAGACAATTGAAAGTTTACCTGGAATTGATATGAAAAGCAACCAGAAAGACCTCTATTAGCACACTAACAGCAAAACAAATACTAAAGATTTTTGCTTACTGCTGAATGAGATCACAGAAAAAAACAAGGAAGAAGGTCTTCCTTTGCTCAGTCTGCATTCTAGCTTTCCAGATCCCATACCTAGCAGCAGATTTTAAAGCAATGCAATACTATACACTATACAGAAAGATCAAGCTGGGAATCACTTAGGCAAATTTGACATACACATATCCATGGAAGCAGATGGAACACAACTGGAGGTCCTGAGAAAGCTGGAAAAAATAATTTTATAGCATTTTCAAAAGGTTATGGTTTTCAGGAGAGGTTTCTGCAGATTTAGAAAGGGCAAACATCAAAACCACTTTGAAGAAAGGCAAAAAACTTAAATTGATCTAATGAACTATATTCCAGCAAGTCTTCCCTCAGCATTCACAAGCTCTGGAAAGCAATGGCAATGGCAAATTCAGCACTGTGGGCCAGTCTGCCTTGAAGTCTGCCCTCCACACACTTGCCTGGGCTCTCTCCAGACTTGCAGTCCCCAGCCCAAGTCCCACCAGAGCTCTGCACTCTCTCCCAGACAACCATCAGTGGAGCTGGAACTGTGTGGATGCAAGAGGTGTTCTGGGAAGGCTCAGGAGCTATCTGAAAGTCTCCTGCAGTACCAAGGGTGCTGGGACTCTCCTTGTGCCCACAGTCCTAGGACTGCTGCCATGCAGGACCACAGAAACCACAAGTGCCAAGGCTCTCCTCAGTGACATCCCTCAAAGTCATCCCTCCATGTGGAGGATCAGAACCTTCCTAGAACTTGCCCGCCATGCCTGTGAACTCACAGGAGCCCTGGATAAAATGTCTATGGACAGAGCCTGTGTGGCTGCTGAAGAGCAGTGATGCTGGGGCAGTCACAGCCACTACCTTGTGCCACCTGGTCAGTGGGGCTGCCTTCAACTGCAGCTCAGTCAGGGAGGCAGATGCCTTAAAAGGGGAAAAGCCTGTGTTTTAGGGTGTTTCTCATCTGCCCAAGTGCTTACGGGAGTGGTTTAGCCTCAGGCTGGACAGGTGCTCTGATGAGAGACTGGTGGCCCTCAGCAGAAAAGCCCAGAAACATGCTTCAGAATGAAAAGCAGGTGGGGGAACCCTGGTGGCCTTCTTGGTGCAAAAAAACCCCTGACGTTTTCTCAAAAGGTTGTCAGAGTAGGACTGGCAGCACAGTGGGAAAGCCCCAGCCAGAGATCTCACAAGGCCAGAAGGTTTGGGTCACCTTGTGCCTGTTGAAGGAGGACATGCTGGTTTTGGCTCGGGTAGAGTTAGTTTTCTTCATAGTGACTGTGTTTGGGACTTATGCTGCAGACAGTGATGATAACATAGAGATGTTTTTGTTATTGTTGAGCAGCGCTTACAGAGCCAAGGCCTTTTCTGCTTTTTGTACTGTCATGCTGGCATCTACCAAGGCAGTCATTTATAAGGTTATCACATGGGTCAAATATGTGTCGCCCTTGGTGTATCCATGCTGCCTACTCCTGTTTTCTTTCGTGTCCTTCATTTGCCTGGAAATGACTGCAAGGTTTAACTAATGGATCGCTTTCCCAAGGAGTACAGTCTGACCAGCCTATAATTCTGAGGTCCCTCCTTCTTGTCCCTTTTTTTTGAAGATAGGAGTTATCTTTTCTTTACTCCAATCCTCAGACGTCTCCCAGTTGCCATGATAATTTTGTTGTTTTCAACAGGCCTCACAATAGTATAATTCAAGTCCCTCAGTACTTGTGGGTACTCTGTATCAAGACCTATGGATTCATATTTGTCATTTGCTTAAGAATTCTTTAACCTGATCCTCTTCTGTTAAGGATAAGTTTTCCTTACTCCAGACTCCTGCCACCACTGCCACCATCATTTCTCCTATACTGTCTGTTGTTGCTATCTCTGAATGATGTTGTTTGAGTGTTAATTACCTTCCTGTACTTTCCATGAGTCTCAGTAGACTGAACTCTACTCTCTGGAATTTTATGAGTTTGTCATGAAAAGAGATCACACTCATAATTTTACTTTGGTTTTTGACTTTTTCTTTTCATTGCTCCAGCATAGTGCATCGAGAATTTCTTCCTGGCGTTCCAAGCAAACATTTACTTACTTATTGAGCATGTAATTCTCCCTCTAGCTTCCATGATAAGCAGTTGAGACTTAGTTTGAAGGCATTTTCAGCCATCTTTTGTCTGAGAAATCTGCACATTTACTTTCAGTCCCACATACATCAGTGCCTCTAGAGCGAGAGGGAAGCGGAGGTTTGGGGACCGATTTCATTTAATGAAGATCATATCAGGTATTTTCATGAGTAATTATATATGCTGGAATTTGTGTTGGTCTCTCATGTCATCTCTTCCTTTTTAACAGAAAAGTACTATGGAATGTTAAGTCCCTAGACTGTCAAGCACTGCAGTAATATTCTTGCCAGTGAGTTTACTGTCATAAGCATTTCAAGAGAAAGTCCATTTTAAAAGAATATTCATGAAAAACATTTTCTGAATACATAATTGGGAGAAATGTCACAGCAATTGTTAGAGTTGCACTCACTAATTAGAGAAAGTACAAAATACCATGTGATTTATGTGTTCCAACAAAACTAAACTAGGATTTCTGATATTGCATATTCACAATGAATTTTGCTTGTATTCAGTATACAGACCATGCTTCAATTGCAGAAATTGCTCACTGAATCATCAGGATGAAACAGATGCAAGAAAATTGTGATCTTCTTGATGAGAAACAGGAAAAAAAAAAAAAAAGAAAAGAAAAAAAAAGGCACTGGATCAATTATTCACTACAAATTACACATTTGGCTACCATGATCATTATAACCCCTTCACATCCCGTTACTCTACACTCCTTTATTTCTGCTTACCCCTATGGAGCCTACCCTTTTACCTTCCTAACACTCCCCCCTTTTCTAGCTGTCAGACTATTTCAATCCCTGTTTAAAGGATTTCTTATTTCTCCTTTGTGTGCTGCCTGTGTCCTGCCATTCCTACCTCTCCCCCTTGCAGTTCCGTCAGAGTAGTGGCTTTCATGCCTAAAATGGTGAGGGAAATGCTAGTTTGAAGACCATCTGCCTGTCTAGATTCACGCGGACAGTTTTGAAAACCAAACTGGTTTCTTAAGGTTCCTACTGAAGTGTAGAAAAGTGTTCTTTTTCCCCCCGTGCTTTTAAATGGAGGGATTTTTTGTATTTTTTTCCAATGTCTTCAGATTGGTTCTTGAAATCTGTGCTGTCATGCAGGGGTATGGGTTCCATAATGAATAGTGCTAAATAATTTTTAATGAATCCTAAATATTGTCCCCTCTGTCACTGTGAGATGTGGTAGTATCCCTCTTTCTATTTTAAATTTAACCAATAAATTCAAGTGACTTGGCCAGTATTGGGCAGAACAGAAATCTAGGATCAAAGAAAGGGAAGAAAACAAACAGCGAGCCTTACAACATATGCTAGCACTTTAAACATTAGATACCTCATCTTCAGAAATGATAGAGGTGTTTACTCTACTGCAGTACTCTAGCTTTTATAATATCTCAAGCTGCTTCGTGCTTTAAGGCCTAAATTTGATTTTTAGCAATTATTGTCACTTGAGAGGAAGATGGAGACAAAGGCATATGAAATGTTTGCATTGAACCCTGAATAAATGTTAAATTTTGCATTGATAGTTCCTTTAGCTTCTGCCTATTTACCAGTAGAGCAAGTGGATATAAATTCTGTAACTTAAATCCAGACTTGGGACTATTTGATCAAAAGTTGTTATAATATGGGATTTCATAGGGTGTGTGGTAGAGCCTGAAACAGTCATTGCTTTACAACAACACAGTACTACAGCATCGAGTTCCACCTCCAAAACCATGCAGATTCCTTTGGCGTTCAGATCAGACAGACCTGGTTTATGACAGGATCTTCAACAGAATCTCAGCTTAAGACCAAGATCCTGTGTGGTGATGTTCACAATGGCTTATGCAGGGAATGTAACCAAAGGACTCCTGTTTTGAATGTTACTCCATTCTTCCTTGATCCAGCGATCAACTCAGGACATTCTAAGGGTATTTAAGACAGTTACTGACAAGGATGTCTTATGTGGTATTGTGAGATTGCATAACCAGCTGTTGCCAAGGGAATGATGCACTTCATTCTTAACAGAGAAGATGAAACATATTTTATTGAAATAAAACAGTGAGTTAACAAAATTCAGTGATAAATGTTACAGTGGTTTAACAAGATTTGATTACAAGGTGCACTTAATTATTTATTTTATAGAGAACAGGATCACACATAACTATCAGGGAAACTCTTCCATAGAGCCATGAGGTTCAGAAGAGAATCTGGGTGCACATGCATCTAGTCTGAGTCCCAGACTTGGTCAAAAGTTTACTTCTAAGGGTTTATATGTGCATAGTCAATCCTTATATCCCTTAGCTCCTATTTCAAAGTTTAGCATACTATTAATTACTTACCAAGAATATGTTGCAACAAGAATCTCTCAGTTTCTGAGAGTAATCTTGATAGGCATCCTTGTTGAAGGGTAGAGCCCACTGCAGTGCAGGAGAGCTCAGTGGGTAGTGAGCTGTCCACTATTTATGGATTTAGATGATAGACTTACATTTACATAACAGCAAGATGTGTCTGGGTCATTGTTCCAGACAGCTTTTGGCTACCATGCTGCCATTCATCCCTGAAAGTCCACAGTCAGCTAGATCCAACCATCACAGCCCCCACTGGTGCTATGATTCAAGAGGGTGATGGGAGCAGACCCTCACAACACTTTGAGGTTCAACAAGATGAGATCATTTGTGATCTTTATTTATCCAGTCTTCTCAGTCTCTGTGCTCAGACTGGCTCATCGCAATAAACAAGCATAGGACAAAAGTCAGAATTTAGACTATGAAAACACAGAAACGGATGTGATCCTCATGGGAAGAGTGGGAGTAGAAGTAAGTAATGCCATACTTTCAGCAGAATAGTAGCAAAAACCTTACTTTGGATTTTCCTTTACTTGAAGTTAAGCTCATTACATCTTGGACTTTGTCTTTTTTCATTGATTCTAACATTCTAACATTTTACATTGATACTAACATATTAAAAAATGTTAGTGCTTTTCACTGGGTCTAACCTGTTCTTTCATGTTGATATAGATAGATGTGTCTTGCTACCTGAAAGAAATAGGACTTCACAGTTTATTTGTATTAAATTGACATGTTATACAGTTGCTTAATTTTAATAGAAAATTTAAAACAAACAAACAATCATATATATACACTTTGCAGAATTTAATTCAGTAGTCCATGATGGCATGGACTGTTTAAGACTGAGAGCTGTTTTGAAATCAGTGGAGGGTGGTTGACTAGAATAATGGCCTTATATTCCAGTTTTCATCTTTCTGAAAGAATTCTACAGAAATCATTGTTTCTGTATTAGACATTTGGGAGAATTAAAATGTTCTGTAATATTTTATGATTTTTCATTCTTTTGTATAAGAGAATTTCATTATGAAACAGCCTTATTTTCAGACAACTCTAAAGTTTGGTGAAACACTTCTCCAAACTTTCTCCTACTGGTTAACCTGCCTGATCATATAAACCAGATATTCAAAACCTCCACTGACTTTAAACTGAGCTCACTTACAAAATTTGCCATGAAATTTAGTTTTAAAACAGGCCCTGCTGTCTGACTAATGTGATAAATCTCTAAAGTACTCCACTTAAGAAACTTTCAGAAAAAAAAAAAAAAATAATTAGGATAAACCCCATAAGACTACCCAGAATATCCCTTATGAAGCTGTCATGTGACACAAAGGCAAAGACCAAATAGAACATTTTGTAGGCTTCAGCTAGTGAAACTCACCCAATACAGAGACAGAGCAGGTGCCTCCTCATTCAGTCAGTCTGGAGGCAAAAAACTCTCAGCTGATTTAAAGGACAGCATAACAAGATCTCCCAGACAGAAGAAAAACAAAACAAAACAAAACAAAAAACAGCAACGAAAAAAACAAACAAACAAACAAAACTGAATGAAGTTCTCTTTGTTCTTCAGCTCATCACCTCCTATTGCCCTGCAAATGCAAAAGGAAAAAATAAGAAAGGAAAAAAATACTTGGCTTCATTGAATATACAGCCAGTAGCAAGCACTGACAGAGTCATTCAATTATCACACCAACAATAAAACATTCCTGGCCAATTGTATGAGGAAGATCCCAAATCATGGTACCAATTTCAGGGACTAAATTATTTTTTAGGGCCCAAGAAGACCAAACTTAAGGTTTACAGCAAACATTTTTCATCTCCATGGATACCTTGTTTATTAAATATGTAGCTAGATGCTAACATATCTTCTTAAAAATGTCCTTAGAGCTCTGATTCATGTTCAGGGAGAAAGACAGTCATACAAAGACACAGGTAAGTCAGTTCTTTCTTTATAGGACTACTCCACCTCTTTTACAGTCTGACAAGCACAGCCACCTGAAAGGTTAAATGGTTGTGCTGAAGGTCACACAAGGTGAAATCTAAAGGGCAGAAGGCTCTCCTTATCCTGTATGTACCACTCAATCCCTGTGTTGACTGTTTAAAGGGATCTTCAGGGAGATGGAAGCTAGCCACTGCATCTAGGGATGAATACGTCAATGACAGCAGGAGGACTGAATGTTTTCATCTCCTCTCTAATCACCAGGGCACAGCCACAGTTTGCACACACAGGAGTACCTGCATTGCTTCCTTATCAATGTTCTGATCATGTGAGTCTTAAATCTGCTGGAATGACAGCTCAAGGCTGATGTATGAAATAGTACTTAAAAAGGCTGCAGATGGGGGCTAGAATGTCTGTTCTTTAAGTGTATATATATATATATATATTCCTGGTTCCATTTAATACATTTTTAAAAGCTCTGTTTTTCGTGTGCTGTTGTCAGCTGAGCAGCATGAGTGTTGAAGAAAGTTGATGTTTTACATGAAAAAAAACAGGCCAGCCCACTACCCATTAGTTTCAGTTAGAGATTTTTCTTAAAATACATATACACAGAGTAGTGGAGAGGGAAAACATCTGGACATGTACTTTATATTAGTTGTCTGGTGATGGCGACAGGTGCATTTGTCAGGCCCCAGGGAGCAACTCTGTTAGATTCACTTTATTAATTGAGCAGATTACATGTTTTAGGAGATTTATTCCCTCCTCTTCTCACCCTCCCCAACCCCCCTGCCCCTATCCGTTTTCTTTGACATTCTATGGTTAAGGCAGGGAAGGGGAAAACACACTACCATTTGGTTTATCAAGTTATAATTAAGCATGGGGGGAGTGGAAGAATCTAACAGTAATGCAGAGAGCGCATAACACTGACAAGGTCAATTATCTCCTGATAAGTCCCAAAACAGCAAGTATTAATAATATGAATAATATTAATTGAATGTGAGTTTGTTGAGTTTTAATTCCTGTTTGAAAGTGTTCTCCCACATAATGCAGACAGAATGGCAGATTCAAGTGAGAGGTTGATTAAACAGCCTCCAGTCCTGTAGGATTTCTTACTAGGCTGAGGGTCCTTGCAGTACTTACTGCCTATCAAGATAAGTAGGATGGAGAATGCAAGTAGGAAAAGGAAACTGGGGAAACCCCATTTTTCTGGGATTCTGAATACATTCTGTGTTAAAGTGTCAAATGTGTCCCTTCCATTTCAACTGTGAATGAAATGCGGTTTCACATCTTTTAGCCTGAGATATTCTGGACTCATGGTTTGTTTTAGGGGTTTTGACTCAACAAAATTGAGTTCTCATTTGAGGTGCATCATAATAGATCTAGAATAGCTCCTGTTGTGACCAGATACCTCAGAGCAGTTCAACAAATCTGTTCTGAAAACTCCAACTCAGGAATGGTCATAGACAGAGGCGCATAGCTTTTATTTATGGTGATTTTGTTTATCTCATGGACTCTCCTGGCTATTAATTGTAACTTAAATTCTAGGTTATATGCTTGGGGAAATTTTTTTACTTATTTTCTTAGAACATTGCCAAGATAGGGTTCCCTTTATTTTTACCTGGCTATCCTATTTGGCAGAAAATATATATTAAAAGTCTTTTACACTTTATTGTGGCTGTACTATGCTCCCACATTCACAGAATACTATGATGGTCAATTAGAGCTTCCTTTAACCCATTTCATTCATTTTTTTACATTGAAGCCCAGTGGGTGTACTAAGTGATATTGAATTTGAGTTTTTCCTGGAAAACCTCATGCTTTCCCAATGACCTAGCTCTCTGTTTTATTCTAGGTAGAATCACAAGGACCAAGCGCAACTAACCAGTCAAAAGTCAATATATTTAGTTTTTGCTCCAGAGAGGCTGAATAAATAATACAGATACTTAGATTGCTCACTGCCACAAGCATCCAGTTTTCATGGAAAATTTTTGACCTAAGTACACAAGACATTATGGATATACAAAAAAAAGAGGCCAGTAATTCTGAATCTCCAGAAGACAACAAGAAACTATTTAGATCCATAAAATGTTCTCACTAGCGGGGGCAAGATTCACAGGGTGTTGTGTGCACAATGCAGCACAAATATTGACTAGTAAAAAGACTGTTTACTGCTGAATAGATGGGAGACTCATTAGTGGCATAACAGAACCATAAGCTGGCCTCCTCCAGAGGCACAGAAGTTTGTACCAATGAAAATGACATCTAAGAAGGATGCTGCCATCTGTAAGTTTACACATTGGAAGGCTTAGGGGGGAAAGAAAGGCATGACATTATTCTGAAACCCTGATGAAAAAGTTCCTAAGAAGGAGATGCAAGCACTTGGGAAATAAATGGAATATAATCAGAAAATGCTTTGATTTTTTGATGGGAGTTAGTAAGGGGGGGAAAAAAAACTTTTATTTTTTGTTTATGTTGTTGCTTTTAAATGTCAGCATTTTATTTCCCATGGGAATTATAGCATATAAATTTACATTTTGACAATATATCCTTATGACAAACAAAATGTCCCAATGATTATATCTGGGCTGTTTTCCCCCAAACCCTAACCCCTGTGAATTGAGAAGTGTGATATGGTGAATGACAGCAGTCCAGGGACAGAATATTAAAATTTGAAGACTGCAAGTCATGTTCAATAAAAATACATCAAGGGGGATGAAACCTTTACAATTCACCAGCACATTTTACTCTACAATTTTCAAAAGGAAAGTAGCAGGGGTCTCAATCAAAGCATGTTGAAATGTTCCATCAAACATATCTCTTCTAAATGTAGCCTGACAGTGCCTGCTTCCATTCCAATCTTCTCACTTAAATGGGTAACACGTGTGTAAATGATGTTTATTTCATTGTAAATAGAGTGTTGCCTCTGCCCTTTAATATCATGGCTCTGTGCATGCACCCTTGGTGTCTCCTTTAACTGCTAATGTAGTATTCTCCCCTATACACATCTATTAAGGCTGGAACAGAGACCTGGTCAGCAACTCAATCCCCATGCATTGTGGCAGGATTGATTTCATAGAGTTTTCCATCCCTAATAATTGGGTATCACATCCTGCCTTGAATATCATTTCCTTGCTTATACAAGCTCTTCTGGTGTTTTATTCCATAGCCTGTACTGTTCCTCTGAGGCTGGTTAAAACTTTTCTTCATATTTAACCTTTAGGTTTTCTGCTGAAGTGCAAAACATCCTCTTCTGTCCTTATTGAAGAGAAGAGGAAAAGTTCTAACTTTTCACATATCCCTTAAGAAATGTGTGGTATGTTCTGTGCTCCCCATCACACAGTTGTGAAACAGGAGACATCATCACCAGTGACACCTGCATCAAGAGACTCACCACAATCCCACATATTTAAGACTTCAGCTCACATTTGGCAGCACAGAAATTCTTGATTTCTTCATAGAGATCAGAGCAGTGGTCTCTCTAGTGGCACCTTCTGTCTGAAATTGCTGGTTACTTCACAAGATGTATCCCCAGGGCGGTACCTTCTGAAGAATGTTTGGTACCTCAGCTAGGTCCTAGGTGCAATGTCTGATCTCAAACTATCTGCTAGTTCACATTGTCAGACCCTTGGTCATTGTGTATTGATGGCTTTCCTCCATCTTAAATACCCTGAAGAAATAGTCCATTTGTGTGTGGGGAATAGTATTCTTTAGTTGTGACTTTTTTTACAGCAGAAGGAGTGCATTTTCTTGCTGCCCACAGTAGCATGAATGAAGTCAGCTACAATCAAGGCTCCTGAGTGAATGCTTTCTAACACCCTTCCCTTTTGTGACATTCAGCTTTTCATTTCCATGGAATTTCCTCGCAATTTCAGTGAACATAACAAAAGTAAGAAAAATCCTGAAAACACAGAAGAATGAGGTGAGAAGAAGCAGCAGAGACCCTCCAGCATCCTATGAAGACTGTCACTCTGATATCCACATGAAGGACCCCACACCAGATGGACATCCCTGATAGGCACTGACTGTAACCCTTGGGCAACCTTGGGTGGGTGGAGGAGATGGAAGACTCTGAGGAAGCAAAAGAAATTATACTCCTTTAAGGGTTTTGTTTTGTTCTGTTTTTCCTTCAACACCCAAGTCTATTTTAATTGGCAATAAATTATGTTCATTTTCCTGTCTGCTTTGACCGTGACAGTAATTGGCAAGTGATCTCCCTGTCCTTATGTCAACCTCCAACCTTTCTTGTTGCTGTTTTTACTGCTTTCTGCCCCTGTCCTTCTGGTGGGTAGTGGGGAGTGAGCAGCTCGGTGGGAGTTTGCCTCTTAGCCAAGGTGATCCCATGTCAAGGAAAATACAAAGCCAGAAATCTGCCAGATAGGATTCTTAATTGTAAGGCTTTCTTGGGGGTTTTTTGGTGGTTTTTTTTTTCAGGCTGTAAAGAAATAATTTAGGTCACTACAAAGAAGTTAAGCTAGAGCATAACCTGATCAGTTCTGTACACCCATTTTAACCTGTTAATTTATTCCTCGTTGGTTTAGTATTTGGTTCTATGAATATTTCTCTTAATAACTTTACACAGATGAATAGACTCATTAATCACAGCTAAGGAGACTGGAAGGCTCTCAGATGTTTGTGAAAGAGGACTGTTTGACTGTAGAAGTCAATTTCACACAAGTTTTCGGGGTAATATTTTCCTCTGTGACATTAAACAAAAGGCATAAAAGGCCAGGAATGTGAGCAAAAGCATTTTGGATGTGACGTGGGACCTAGATGACTTTAAAAATATAAACCTAAGTCATTTATATGGGCAAGTTCCTCCAGGTTGAGGAGCGTAGTAGGCTAAGATTTCTAAGGTAGCTCCTAATTTGGCACCTAAAGAAAACTGAGACACTTGAAATTAAAATGGCATCTAAATCTAAACTTAAGCAGAAGTGTTGTCTTGGCAATTTGTCAATTATATATTCACTGCATTGATTTTTGACAGTAAAGCAAAACTTTGTGGTTTTGCAACCCTTCACCAAGGTGTAGGTGACCATAAAGCAAGAAACGTAGACAGGGTCCTCAAACAGAATTCCTTTCAGGACTCTTTTAGTTAGTCATGCCCAGACTTCATTTAGTGCCAGAATCTATCTCCCCCTCCAGCTCTGAATGTGCTATACAAAAATAATCAGGACCGTAGTTAGCCTGATCTATTTGCCCTGGGCTTGTGGACTCACAAGGCAGGTGGAAGACAGAAGTAAAGGAAGGTGCTGTGGGCCTTGCTGCAAAAAGAGGGCACTGTTTGAGACTGACGAAGTCCATCTATGTTTGCCTGCCGTGACAAATTACATTTCAATGTTTACCCTGTGACCTAAACCCTTCTGCCATCAAGCCCGATATCCTATAGGCAGTGACCTAGAAGAGTCCAGAAGCAGAATATGTACAGGTCAATGCTTCCCTAATATTGGCCATCTTCAGTCAGCTCAGAGTCTTAACAGCCAGACTGTTTACATCTTTGTTTTTCTTTTAGAAAGGACGTGCCTTTCATTAATTTGTCTAACCATCTCTTGAAACTGCTCGATGCATTTAACATCCGCAAATTACTGTGGCTACAAGTTACGCAATTAATTCTGTTTTATGTAGAGTTCTTTCCTTTGTTTGCTTTTAGAACTTCACATCTGATAATTCTCTTTGACTACCTAAAATTTTTGTGTCATGGGAAACAATAAATACTCATTTGTTACTATTCTTCACAATTTAGATACCTGTCTCAATCTTTTTATGTTTCCTTTTGTCTATTTAATGTCTTCGGGTATGGAAGAAGTTTTATATGTTCTGTCTTGCCTGCGTATTTCTAGTTGTTTTCTTATTCTTTCTGAGAAGCAGAAGGACATGAAAGACTCCACATTTGATGTGGATGTTCCAAATAGAACAATAAGGATTTTGTTGTTATTTATTTCTCATCAGACTCTGATGTACTGTTACAGAGATACCAACATAAGTGCTATTGTAGATGCAGTTATGCCAGCATAAACTGCTTTGTGATACATGGTAAGGGAACAAGCCATGCTAGGATCAAGGAAAAACATTATAAAAGTCAAAGTGCATCTACTATATGGGCTTCAAAGTATCAGTAAGAACAATAATGGCAATGCTTCCTCTCTGCCTGAAATAAATTGTACCAATAGTTCTGTGCTTAGAGTCTCTGTTCATACCTACCATAAACCAGAGTCACCCAGAAAAATGTTTCAGTGTATGCTTGACTTTGACCTGTGAATATTTCTAGAGATATTCCTTTCGTTTTGCTGGGAGCACTCATCTGCTTTTCATCTGTACACATGCTTTTTTGGGTCAGGGCCCAAAGCATTTGAACAAATATTTATCATATATTTCACAGATTTTTTCAGCTCTACTGGGAGCCAGATTTGTTACACCTCTTCATGTTCTTATGCCAGGGCTGAAAATGAGCCTTTTCTCTTATACTTTGAAAAAGAACTGATTTATCTGATTGGAACCAGGAGCCTGAATTTTAAGCACATTAGTAACTCAATTCTGTGTCTGGTCTGTGCACACAATAAGCAGATTTGTATTTGAATAGTGCAAAGCTTTTCATCCTGTGGCTTACTACACAGGTGTAATCCCTAACAAAAAGGATTACTTTTACAACCTGGAGTCTCTAAATAAGGTGGTGGGTAGCATTTATGGCTGTCTACATGGACTTTGCCATTCTGGGCCAAGAATCAGACTCTCTGAGATCCCAGACCCACATTCCCTTATCCATCCGTAACTTACCTCTTGGCTCCCCCAGGTTAAGATTATTAAAAATCCCATCTCTTCTTCCACCACAGAATATTTTTGTCATCAAAGAGGTGCCCTGAACTCATGTGATTCTGTCACACTTCCCAGTGGGATAAGTGTCAGTGACCAAGACAGGCTCAATATGCATTGCAAGTAGTCTGTGTTTTGCAGTGGGGAGTTCAACGTGAGGTTTCTCTATCATCATTCCCTAAACATGGACTCAAACTTACACCTAAATGTAGGCTGGCATAACATGAATGTAAAGTGATTTTTGGACACAACCTTGCGCTTCAATTAACATTTCAAATGTAGTGGAGAACATAGCATGGATTAGTTAGTTTTTCAGTTCATGGGAAGCTCTGGATACAGTCCAAATGTGTGTTGGACAGTTGCAGAAATGTACAGATGTATAAGCACTTTTACAGACTGAAGCTCATATTTGGCACCGTGTGGCTCATGTGGAGTGAAATTCTGGCTCCTGTCTACTTATCCAAAATATAATGGAAGTAATGGTCTTGTATTTTTCATAATTCATTAATGACTCAGGATTGGTATATATATGTTATCTTCTACTGTCACGTATACAGGTTAGACTTTAGCAGACGTCTGCTCATTTTGTTTCATTTAATCAATCTCTCTCTACCCCTTTAAATGATTTTAATATCTTCTCCCTAGATCACTCGGACATAGTGATCCTAGGAGATCCTTAATGATCCCTAGGGGATTTTAATATCTCTCCTTAGGAAGAAATACTGATACTGAATGACCTAGCTGGTCATTCCTTGTGATATTCAGAATTCCTCACACTGAAGTAATACTTTTAAAGGTTCTCAAGTTTTTGCTGGAGTTCTCTCATTGTTTAGTGACATTAATAGGATTTTACTTTTATTTACTGATTTTTTTAAAAAAACATTTTGTTGAAGATGGGTTTCATGTGAATGCAATGTACTGTGTTGAATTCAATGTTCCTATTACTTTTCCAGCCATCATTAGCTTGTCCTTTTGCTCATTAAAACAGGTCTAAATGTTCTCCAGCCAGTTTCCATGGATGTATTCATACAAGTCCTCCTATTATCCCTAGCTTCTTTGGTTAGCAGTAATTTGCAATGCTTTATTTATTTATTTATTTGCTATTATTATTATTTCTCATCAAATCTTTACACATTTTACATTTGTGCTGTTGCTGGGCTATTAAAGGAGAGCCATGAGACATTGTTCCAGCAGAAAAGTTAACCATGTTGTTGATGAAAACTGGAAACAAAACTGTTGCTAAGATTCAGCAGAGTGAAATGGGGTGGCAAGACTGGGGAGATTTAAAAAACAGAGAGTTTAAGATATTGCCAGGGGATTTTAGCCAGCTTGATTGCTTTCTGAAGAATGATGTAATGGTGGGACACTGGGCTAAAAGTAATCTTT
>JAWWMO010000096.1:65653089-65664465 GCA_035047845.1 Dendrocincla fuliginosa
TAAGAAAAATATAACCAGCAAAAAATTCATTTTGATGCCTTTAGAGTAAAATAACATTCTCCAGACTGAAAGTTTTATAGTTAGAAGAATCTATTCTAACAGAATCTATTAGTCTGTAAATCAATATCCCCTGTTGATTAATTTCCTAATAAAAAGTGCATATGTCTTTACACGATGGTCTACTGTGTTTAGTTGTGTTATTGGACTAAACAACGTGAGTCTTCCACCCTTATTTATGTTCACACAAATAACCCCATTATATGTTCAACATAACAACTGTTAAAATGAATATTCTCAGAATGCGTATTCTAGCATAGAAAGTTTTTGGCACAGACCAAAGTTAAAATTTTAAATAGTCTGTGCAAGAGTTTGACACACAGGGAGAGATTGTTCTTACTTTTACAGTTATATATCTAAACAAGGCATCTTTGCTTCTCTTTATGGTCAACACAGAAAAATAAGCTGCATGAGAGGACAATTTGCCTGACATTTTAAAGATCTATTTATGCATGAAATGAATCACAGACTAGAATGCTTTGTTTCTATCCAATAACCATATAGGGACTGTTTAATTTAATTGTAGATGCCTAACATTTTGTTGATAAGTTTTTTAAAACTTGCCCTTGTATCCGTCACTTTTAATAGAACTAAGCATTACCTACAAAACAAATAGTCTGACTGTGCTAGGGGGAAAAAAAAAAAAGTTTTTTTGTACTAAAATGTTACTCCAAATATTGGGGTTTGAATCACTGAGTTAAAGAGTTCAGTTTCATGTAATACAAGTGAAAGGCTGAGTTAAACAATGATAAGCAGTCCTAGAAATGATTCTCTATGTAAGATTGTCATGTAGTTGACACATACTTTTTTCCAAATAGGAGGAGTTGCACCTATGTGTAAACCAATGTGCCTCATCATCTTAGAACTTTCTATGTCATCTTTATGAATTCATTCTCTGCAATCATACTTCAGATTTATGATAGCAACAATAAATACACTAGAGACTGGAAGTTTTTTTAGAGACTAGAACTTTGCGTCATGTTTAACAGTACAGGGTCAGGTGTGCTTACATTCATGTCAGAGTATAAATTACTTCCTCAGCTTACGTATTGTGAGACACCTTTGTAGGCTAAGCAAGAAGTATCCATGCAGTCAGCAGGTACAGTCCAGGGTTTTCAAATTAACTATTTAATCTCATGAGGTCACTTTGTATCTGCATTTCAGATTTAGCCCTTTCTGAAAACCTGGATGGACAAAGATGTCCACAGGCTGGTTGTGCAAGGATAGAGTCATAGCTACTTTTGAAAATCTAAATTCAGTTTCTCCAATGCAGCAGTGAAACCAAGAAAACACAACAGATTTAATGCAGTTTTTGCACATACTGGGTAAATTATAAAATAATTAGTCATGTTTCAGTTTAAATAACATGAAAAAACTCCTTTAATTAAGATTCTTAATTAATAGTTGAAAGATTAATCAATCAATAATTATAACTATCATTATAGGGTGTAATTGTGCTTAATTGAAGGGGCTGATTAATGATCAAAATAAACCTTTCAAATTCTCACACTTGAAAATGGTGGGAAGTGATGGATTCCAGTTCAGAGAGTTAAAAAAGGAATCCAAGGATCATTGAGCTGTGTTCAGTTGCCTGGCATCAAATTGAAAGCATAGAATTGAAGTGCACGAAAGCTTTCCATTGTTAGACATAGGCACTATTGAATTACTGATGTATATGGATTTTGCAATAGTGTGAGCAAAATATTCTTCAGAAGCCCATAAGTGATACGTATTCTGGAAATGCAAGATTTGTTTTCTTCAACCACAATGTAAAATTCAGTATGTATAAATACAGCTCAGCACACTTCCACTTGGATCATTCCTAGTCCTGTAGCCCCTAACATTTTTCTTCAGTTCAACAAGAATTTGGAGTCATAGGACAACAGCTGTCCCATACAGGTATGACAGGTAAGTTGTGCAATACATTCCAGCTCTCCCTTAATGTCTATGGAACTTCAGGGTTGAAGTTGTCCTCAGCTCAAATGTTTGATGGTCTTGTGTGGGCAGAAGCTGATAGAAGTTTTTTTTGGGGAAAAAAAATGGAATAGACAAGTTTAAAAACACATTTTAAAACCTGAAATTCTTTTGTTTCTTTGTGCCTTTTTAGGGGTTTTTGTTTATTTTTTCCCTGTTTTATTTGTCTGGTTTTGTTTTTGTTTGCCTGTTTTGGTTTCTTGTTTTGTTTGGGGTTTGGGGGGGATTTTTTTTTTTTTTAATACCCTCTTTAGCTTACAGACTAATGCAGTTTCTGGCATAGCCATCACCAAGCAAACTTATCTTTGACAGTCTTTGACAGTGGCATTTTAATCTCACACTGCTGCGAGGAGTGTGTACAGCAGGACATATCTGCTTATTGCAGTGGAGTGTGTGGGCAGTAGGACCTTGGCTAATGCACTCTTCCCTGCCAGCCAGGGAAGAGACTTGCAGTCTGGTTCCTGCTCTACTGGAACTCTCTGATTTCTCTTTTTTTTTGAGCAATGTTTAATGTCACTGCTTCTCCTAGTCTAGCACCACTAACCTAATCTGCTTAGTCATTTGGGAATGAAGGGGGAAAAAAAAAAAAAAAGAAAAAGTAGAAGCATGAAAATGTAAACTATTAAGTGAGGCTTTAACTATATCCTTTATTACCCCTTTAGTGATAGAAAAAAAACGAGAGAGAGAATATTGTGCTTTAACACACTGAAACACTGTGTTAAAGACAGTAATAAATGTTCTTTGGAACAGAAATGCAAAACACATTGTTAAAGAACTTAACTGAGAAAGGCCAGTGTTGCTGTTGTTGCTAATTTTCCTCGTTTCAGAGAAAGCAAGGCAAATGTGTGAAACAGAGGAGGGAGAAAAGGAAAAAAAAAAAAAAAAGAAAGAAAGAAAAAAAAAGAAAATGAAAAAAAAGGCCGCAAGGTAAACCTACAAATTCAGCTTCTGTTTCTGATGCTGAGTCTGCTTTCCAATGTGGAGTAAAAGAATCACAGTACACATTCCTATTAATTCACAAATAACTCATGCTACGGTGTTTGAGATGTTGCTCTAGCTGCCTTTTTTGGTAACCAGATCACAGAAGGTTTGTGAAATAAATTATCTTGTCTGGCTGACCCAGACTGTTATTAAGCAAAAGACTAAAGCTCCCTCTCTCATAAGAGAGAGGTAAAGTAAGGGAGGAAAGGGATAGGACAAAGAAATCAAGGACTGAAGGTAGAAAATCAACTTATGTATTGCATACATTTGGAAGTCAGTTGAGACTGCTGATGGGCCATTCTCTGAGTCTTTTCTCCTGACTCAGTTTGGAGAGATTTTCTCTCAAGGAATACATAATGATATCACAACAAATCTCTGAGTCCCACAACCAGGGGTTGACAGTTTGGTGTAGTTTAAAGAAAGTATGTGTTGCAGCTCCTTGCTTTTTGCTGTGGGGTGATATAAAAGGCTTCAACCTTCAGGAGCATCACTGACACCTCTCAAGAGTGCAACATTTATCAAATGTCTGTTTGAAAGTTCTCAGCATAATCGCCCTTAGAGGTGTTTTTCATTAAAGTGACTCTGAAATCATGATACACAGTTACTTATCCTGCAACACATAGTCAAAGTCAACCTTCCTTTGGAAAAGATAATTGGATTAGATCCATGCAGCTTGATCTTGCAAAGCACTAAGAACCTGGGTGATAACTGAACAAAAGCTTTAATCGGTAGTTCAAATTTAATCATGGTCCTGTGGATTTCAATGAAAGCATGCAAATTTACTGTAGCTTAGAGACTTTCTTTATATTTCTGTATTCTTTATACAAGAAAACAATATAAATCTTGTTCCTCATTACAATGCACAGCTATGCAAGAAACAAGAACTTCCAGAAAGAGAGGAAAATAAAAGTCTCATTCCTAATCTGACTCATTACTCAAGACCATATATATTATTATTTGTGTTAGAATTATTTTCTGGCACTGAGGACAAGTGTCACAAAATGACTTGTATCCACAAAGTTAAATTATTTTAACCTCCAAGAAGGGACGATAACAACAAAGCTGCTATCTGGAAGTGTCCCTAGTACTCAAATAGTCCTGAATAGCCCCAGGAATTCTGATTTTTCCCTTAATTGGGAAAAATCACAGAGACACTTTCTTAGTGTACGAGTTCTGATACCTGAGACCATTCCTGAACAAAGATTAATTTATTATCATAGGTAATACCTTAGACTGTTTTCTACACTCGAGAAGATGACAGACAGACAACTGCTGAGAAGAGTAACTCAGAAATTAAAGACACACCTCAGACCAGGCTGGAGTATTCTTACCTGGTATGGACTATAGAATGGTTGAAAACGATTGTTTTACTCATCATCCCTTTGTGAATGCTGTGCAGCAAGACAAGATGGCCAGAGCTGCAGACAGGGTCAGACTGATATCCAAGAACTTTCTGAATCTGGCAAGGTTTGTAAACCCAACTACATGTGAATAAAGCTAGAAAACCAAAAGGAGATACAGCAGTAAGACTTGTCTCCTTGCATTGTCCTTTCCAGGAACTTCTGGTTGAACCTGATAGAATTAATTCCTAGTGACCTTACCTGAGTGTTTTTTTGTTTTGTTTCACCTTTGTTTTGTGTCAGAGAAGCTTAGACCACGACACTGGATCAGCAGTACTAAATAAAATATAAATAGGCTCAAATAAAAGATATAAATAAAATAAAAATAGGCCTTTGGACTCTTGGAATTGTTCAAGTCCTGTATTTAGGAATGGTAGCAAACACCTTCCATTTTTACTCCTCATTTCTTATCTGGATAGCAGCATAATTAACATCAGTCCTTCACACTCTGCATCTAAAATGGTGAAACTAGACACAAGCCTATAAACAGATTCTAGATTTTATACAAAATTATTAGAAAAAACTTAACAAACCTAAAAAAAGAAGAAAACCCTGGCATCATCATGAATTAGTCATTCAGATTCCTGGTTTCTGTTAGGCTCTGGAATGACATGAGGTCTGCTGTTCTTGTTTTATGGGTAGCTCAATCCAGCAGGAACGTTGATGAGCCAAGCAAAGAAAAACCTAGGTTTCGAATTCCATTTGGAATTTTGGATTGAAATTGATGTTGGGCAGCTCCAGATTCAGGTTATATTATGGCAGAAATACGTGTCTCTAGGGAAATTTAGTCAAAAACCTAAGAATCCATGAAATATAGAGATCATTCCAAAAGCAGATGGCCAAGAGTCAGTGTAATGAGTATATGGGATGCAGGATAAGTGGCAGTCAGTACATCGTCTAAATCCTTTTCTGCATCTGCCTTTTAATCTCTTTGAGTTTCAGTTTCCCATCTGTAAAATGGGAAGAACCACTTATATCCTTTCATCCTTTGTTTATTGAGAAAAAAAGTCACATGAGACTCTGCTATATTTTACTATATATTATAAATGAAATGCTGATCCCTACTGGGGCCCCTGGGCACTGCTGCTGTATAAATAAATTCATAGCTATGGTTGTCACAGAGGGGGAATATTGACTGTAGGTGAAGAATAGGTAGCCAAAGCAGATTAACTCTTAAGCATCGAGGATCCTGTTCTACAGCCTTTTGTAAGACAGAAAAAGTATAGAGAAAAATAGAAAATACATGACATATAAGATGAATTTTTTCTAAAGTGAGCAGTTTTGAAAATTTCTGCACAATGCATCAGCAACCTGTCTGCAAGTATCATTTTTTTTTATCTCCTTTACACATTTTTTAGCAAATTTCATGCCAGTGAAAGATGAAGGATTGACATTCTTAAATCTCCCTTTTATCCATAGAAAAGATAAAACACAGTCAAAAAAATATGCAGCTTTCCTCAGATTTTCAGACCAACATGCCTTCATTTGACCTGAAGGGATACCTCTATGGGAGGGAAAATCGGTTTAGTCACCATTCTCATTTTACCCTTGGCCTTGATGCTGAAGTTATTATCCTGAGAATTGCGTGGGATACTTTGGTTTAGGTATGATATGGGCACCTGTTCTTTCTGCTGATGCTGTCCAGCTCATTTCACACAGGCCAATATACAGTCTTCCGTAAACCTCTTTCAGTCACTTCCAACCAGAACACAGTTGCAAGTTTGTTACAGCCCAAAACAGTAAACCCTGATTTAGAGAACTACACAGGCTAGTTCCAGCCTCCCAAAGTCATCCAGCCATCCATAATGGTGCTGCCATGCCCTTGCATGCCTCTGTGAGGTATTTTCTAAGGGGTACAGATGAAATTTGGATTTTTGTGAAGGCCACCAGCTCTCACTGCTGTCAGTATAATATGGTCACTAAATTCCCAAAGACAATATTACTGCAAATCACCTCAAATGTGCTGCAGGCGGTAGAATGATCCCATAATCAAAGAGCTAGGTCTTTGAGGACAAGTTTAATTACTTTAATCTATACAGCCTGGAAAACATAATGGTTAATGGGGTAATCTACTGAAGTATGTGGAATTTTAAGTAGTATAGACTATGCCACTGGATGACACTACTCTCAGCACAGCAGAGATGATAAAACCAAAAGCATAAATGGTGACTGAAGAAAGCCTTAGATGTTCATAAATCAATAATTGATAAAATGTGCTCTTGTGTAACTAAGTAGAATTTTATGTTGCAGGTAGAATAAACTGATTACATGATAATATAGTGCTCAGTGGAATTATGGAATGGGCTTCATTCATTCATTCTAATTGCTGCATATTTGTATACAAATGGATAAAATGGTTCTATCAGTTTTGTAGTCTATAAAATTGCTAGAAAATTCTGCCCTTTGAGTCCACAGATGAAAGCCATGATATCTTCCCAGCATGGGGCACTGTGCTCCTGGAAAAGCTGAACATCAGCAGATACATAGAGGTTGATGTTCATGATGCATCTGGCCATTAAAGATTTCTAAGCACTTTTCTCATGGGTAGAGGTGTTAACCCCTCTGTCCTGGCTAGATTCCAACCTGGGTAACAAGCCACCTGGACCAGATGCTGAGGGAACTTAAGGACGAATTGGTTGAGCTGCTAACAGAAATGTACAATCTCTCATTAACATCATCCGCTGGAGATGTTTTATCTGTCTTTTAAAAAGACATTAGGGATGATCCTGGGAATTACACACCAGTGAGTCTTACCTCAGTAAATGGGCTGCAATGATAATTAGAAGCAGGATTATAAAAAAATCCTAGATAAACATGATATGTAACAGACAAAGAAATGTGTGTCGTGTAGAGAAAAGCATGATACGTAACAGACAAAGAAATGTGTGTTGTGTAAAGGAAAATCAAGCTTCTTTAATTTACTAGAATTCTTTGAAAGTGTCAAATAAATATTGGATAAAGGAAGACTGGCTGACATAATCTATTAGGACTTTCAAGAAGCTTTTGAGAAATTCTCTTACAAAAAGCTGTTAAGGAAAGTAAGCCGTCATGGAATACTAAGGAAAATACATTATTATGGGGCAAAGACTGGCTAAGAAACAGAATGCAAAGAAGGGAAATAAATTCTTCTTTTTAAGAAGGGCTTGGCAGAAACACATGGTATGTGCTACGTTTTTATAGTCTAGTTCATTTTTTCTTTTCTCTTTTGTCTAGTTGTTATTGGTTGTTAATTGAAAAAATAATTTGTTGGATTTTTTTTTTTGTCTGTGGCATGAAATTGAAATTATTCAATAGTTTTGTATTTGACATATGAAAAAATGCCTACACATCAGCATAGGAAAGATAAATTTTATAAAGGGAGGTAGTTTAGTGTTGGTTTCTAGAACTCAAACCTGTGATAATCCACCATAGGTACACATACAGTAGCCTCAGTGTTCTATGTCCTTTTTCAGTCGGAGGCTACATGTTGAGAGCAGTAGACAGTGTTCGATGACTCAGTTGGTCCTATCCAAGTTTCTAGCTTGCTAAAGTGAGAGGCAGTCTAGGCTGAGTGCTGTGTTGGGAGGCATAAGACTATTGGCAGAGCTGTGAGATGCCTGTAAGCTATAACTCATCACCAGCTTACACTTATAGGTTATGTTTTCCCCTCTACACCTCATCTCTTCAGCTTTAACAACAAATAGAAAGACCAAATTTTTAAACACATGCAGTAATCTTGCAAGAGATTTCACTCATTTTGTAATTCAGATTGCATTTCTACTTCCAAGGCCTTTTTCAGTATCTTGCAGAGTGCGACTGTTATGTGAGGCTGCTGCTGCCACCTCTGCTTTCTCCTGCTATGTGCCTACCCAGCATGTTCCCTCTCTATTCATTTGTAAGGCATTTCTTGCAAAATGAGTCTACAGAGAACAGGAATAGAAGGGTGACATGGTCTCTGTCACTCCAAACAGAAAATGTTCCAGTGATCTTTTTTTTTTTTTTCCTTTCACACCTTGTAGCATTTCAATTTTCCCTTTAAAACATGGATTAAACAACATTGCCAAAAACATATGCTTCTGTGTCAAACATTTCACTTATTCAGGAATCTAGAGGCAGCTGGAGAGTTCTCACTGCCAAAGTGACTTCAACAATTGTCTCTTTCACTTTTAATTGGAAACATGTTCGTTTCAGGCGTAGGTGTGGATAACCAATATGCGGCAGTGTTAATTTCCCTCGCCATCCAGTGTATGTATGTCCTAAGTGACCATTCTTAAATAGCTTGAGGGAAATTATCTGAATCTATTGCCAAAGTGCCCTGTGCTCCTGCAAGTCTATGATTTGCCATGGCACAGATTTTATCTGCTGATTAAAAATGGGAGTGGTCAGCATGAGGTAAGACATCACCAGTCTCTTTATTCTTGTAAGACCTGCAGAGAGACACACCAGAGGGTTACGGATGAGTTACTGAAGCTGAGGGCCTTCTTATTGCATTAGCTTTAACCATTACAAAAATACAGTTGCAGTATTTGTAGCTCTGCAAATATTTCCTCTGGGTTTTATCTGTTGTGTAGTTGGTCTTCCTTACACTACAGGGCTCCAGACAATCTAGCTACAAACCTTTCTGTGCCAGTCACACTCTAGTTATCCATGTTTAAGCAACCTACTCTCATCCTTCCTCTTCCCATAGGTTTTTTTTCAGGGGAGTAGGGGGTTGTGGAGGGGAGATGTTTTCTAGTAGGATCTTGAAGGCAAAAGCCAACTCATTAAATCTCCTTGGTTTTCACACTTTTTCATTCCTAGCCTGAATTGCTGTTGAGATGGTTGGGACACTCCATCCCAAAGCTGCCTTCCTTTATCCCCTTTTAAATAACTGAATTTGGTTTGAACCTCCTTTGCTGGAAACAAATCGAAGGAAGGTTTCATAACTATAATATCAAAACCAGTCTGTAAAATGAATTTAAAAGGAAATGGGAAAAGAAACAAGCAAACCAATTTAGCAGTTGCTGATAGGCAAATTTTCTCATGAGAGATGATTCTGCCCTGCCTTAGAACCAAGGAGATGGATACAACCTGTAGATTAAAGGTTACCTATTTGTCAAGCAGGACCCACTCTGGGTGTGCCATGGGATTGAGTCCTTCATTCTCGGCAGTAAATTACAGGTGCATCAGCTTCCAGGGCATCATCACCAGGCTCTGTGGCAGGGCTGGGGTTATATCTCTCAGAAATCTGCCATATATTGACCTACATGAGAGACTCAAAACTTGACCTTTTCTACTTCATGATAAGCTGTCACATCAGAGGGTGATATTATCCCACTATCCCCTTTAATGTTGGATCACTATAACATTCTGTGGAAGTACATACCCACTTTTTTCCCTTTCTTTAAGTTCCATCCTAAGCTTTCTTCTGTCTGCTGCTTCTGCAGCACGTTTATTTTTCCCTGCACATTTTTAGGTGTGTTTCTAGTACTTCCAAGAAAGTGTATGCATGGATATAAGTTTGAGACTGATAGGTGGGCCCTGCATAAGTTTTGTCCACAAAGAAACCTGGAGGATTTGCTATTAATTTTGTAAATTATGCTCAAAGTTTAATGAGCATTTTAGAGATATGTATACAGATAGAAAAGATTGTATTACAATCTTAATTGTAATTAAAATTACAATTTTAGAGATATGTATACAGATACAAAAAGCCTGTAATCAAAACTAGTTTAAGACAATGCTTGTGTGAAAAACAAGGTTGTAAGGAAAGTGTGTGAGAACAAAGGACAAGGAATTCGTTGATCAAGCCTTACTGGAGTCTGTCGTTCTTTATATCCTTAATGAAGGGGGTTATTTGAGTTAAAGGGCCTGAAATCTGCACAGGTGCTCATAAGGAACTCTGTATGTCATCAATAGATACAGGTAACACACACCTTGTTGCTGATTGTCAAATTTCTATTTAAAAATAGAATGAATTTAGCAACATATTTTCTGCAGATCTGTTTTTTTTTTTGCACTTAGGAAATCTCATCTCAAAGTAAAATCGAAGATCTCTGCATCTTGTCTGTTCCCCCTCCACACTCAGTCCCCTGCTCGAAGAGGGATCCGGCTCTGGCAGCACTGGGTGAGGGGATGAGGGATGTTGCCATCTAGTGGGTTTTTATCACGCAGAAACAGACTTAGCTAAAGAATTCTGCCTCAGATCAACAAGTGTGGAGACGCACATTTGAAGGGTATGGAAAATGAAAAACTGCCTCCCAGGTCAGCTTTCTACAGGGAGTACATGGAGCATTTACCTGATTGCTCAGCGTCATTCAGATCCTATGTCTGTGTGTTAGGATGCTTTGGGAGGCAGGGATACTCTGGAGAAAAAAAAAGCAACCTGAAGGTTTCTTTGCCCCTGTGTTAGGGACCGGGAAGCTTCACATTTTTCCTCTTTGGTATACAGAGCCAGGAGTTGGACTTGATGATTCTTATGGGTGCCTTCCAACTCAGGATATTCTACAGTTCTATTCTATTATTCTGTTCTATGATTCTATGAATTCTCACACACAGCTACAGAAATGGTGAAGGGTGAGATACATCTTTCTTCCCCTTCAAAACTCCTGCTCCTCTCTTGGCTACAGGGACACCTTTCCTATTGTTCCAGCTCACCACTGCAGCTGTCATCACGAAGGGACTTTCGCAGTTAGTGTTAAAATAAGTAAGGGTTATTCATAGAGAGGCTGCTGGCATGATCCTATCTCTCAGCCCCAGGGAAATGAGGAATTAAACAGTAATAATAATCATCATAACAAAATTAGCCCTTTCTTTCTTTAGAACGTTCCATTTGCAGCCGTTGTGCTGGGTACCAGGACCCAGGAGTGCTCAGCAGGGTGACACCCTCCTGCTCCAATCTGCTTTGTATTAACGAGCTGCTTAACTGGGATGTGATGCTGGGAAGCGATGCTGGCCGAGCAGCAGCTGCTTGGAGCGCGCTGTTACGGAGAATTAGCCTAAAGTT
>JAWWMO010000096.1:65668401-65682032 GCA_035047845.1 Dendrocincla fuliginosa
ACATGTAAGTTAAAGCAGCTGCAGGACCATCCTCAGCAGACTCCCTTTCAGAGAATTACAGAAAGCATGTGCTGGAAAGTTAGTTTTATTTCTAGGACTCTGTGCAGTGGCCCACAGGCCCTTATTGCTTCTAATTTTTATTAAAAAATTAATTTAATGTTTATTTTGGTGGTCTAGTGGCTATATAATTTTCCATTGGTCAGCAAAGTGAATGTGACTTCTTCAAAGGTCAGTCCAGAGCAAGTCTATAGGTGCAGTTTCACCATCAGTTTCAGCAGTTCTAAGTCTATGCAGGTATCAGGGAGGCAGGAACATATATTTCACTCTATTCTGAAATCTACGTTAATATCTCCTCCCAATACCAATACTATCATATTTTCTAGTTTCTTGTCTGGAATTTTGAGCAAGTCTGTGTGACCACAAGGCCATCTGAGCTCTGGAGCTGTGTCACAAAGGACAGCTGTCTGCTTTCATAGCAGTGTAATCTTAGATTGGCTCAAAGGTGACCACACTCTAACTTCACTTAAACACCTAATGTAATTACCATCCTGAAACTGAGGTGTGTGACAGCTGAATAGTTACTTGTGTGACTGTCCTCACCCTTCTCTTGTCCCAAGACATTTCCTTCTCAATCTGTTCCCTAAGGTGTGCTAGCCCCGAGCATTTTTCACATGGCCACTCAGTAAACCAGATCAAAGAACTGAGACCACTAGAAAGCATCTTGTTCACAAAAAAATGGTGATTTTACAGTTCATTCTTTTGGTTCACACTGACCATGCAAAGGTGTGCAGGAACCATTTAAACTGGTGAAAAGCTGAATTTTGCTCTCCATTTCATTTCAGCTGCTGCTGTGGCTCTGAAGTATTGCTTTATCACAGGAGTTCTCATTCATAGTGCTTCCCTATAACCTGTGCTAGAAGAGACCTTAGAAAAAGACCCCTAGAGTAAGTTTAGCACCAGGAGAAATTTTAATGAAAATTTTTCAACCCATTTATGACTGTTTTATGCCACCCAAATGTTTCCAAGGATCACAGAACTGAGCTTCGGGATCACAGCCATTGCATGGCTTTAATTAACTGGTGAACTTACAATACACTGAACATAAACAGAACATCTCTAAATGCTAATGGTTGTTATTGAACCCCTGTGCTTCCTAGTGCAGTAATAACTGGTACAAAGCCTGACTTACTGGTATACAAGATCCAATTGTGTATCTTCCTCAAGGGATATTTATCTTCACAGCATGATTGCTAAGATAAATGCTAAAGTTTAAAATTCAAAAGTGCTTACTTCAGGGCATTATGACAAGACAACGAAAATATAAACTTGACAGAAGAAAAGCTTATGCATATAAATTATGTAGCCTTTTAATTGAAATATGTTTCATAATAGATTTCATAGCCAGTAGATTATTTTTCAAGGCATTTTTTTTCTTAAATAATAATTTTTAAAAGGCACTTTTCCCCCTTCCCTGTAGCTTTACAGAAATATAGACACACAAAAAAAAAAAAAAAAAAAATTGAACAGCAGAGCATTGCAATTTTAGCCATAATAGTCAACATAACAATTAGAACAGTTTGTTACGAGGACAGGGAATAGGGTTGTCTGGAAGAAAAGCACTACAGCGAGCGCTGTTGACTCACTATGTTGAAAACTGTTTCCTTTCCATCTGAAGGGGAGCAATGCCACACAGCAGCTGTTGTAGGAATAGCAGCCACAGGAGACATTGTCTTCAGCAATGATAAGCCAGGCTGAGAGTCTTAGCTTAATTTTATTTCCAGTTTCCGGCTTGTAGAGTTTTTGTGTGCTGTTTCTTTTCTTCCTTAGTGTTGATGTAAATTTTTAGATTTCTCAGTGACTCCCATAATCCAAAAGGAAATTTTCATGCATGTTTTGTAGCGTTGTAATTCTCCTGCAAGACAACTACCCAGGTCTAGTGGAAATAGGACTGATTCTGTCTTGAGATTAGAAGCACTGTGAAGATCTGACTTTAAAACACATAGCCATGACCCACGTGTTTTCCATCTGTAGTGCTGACTGTTGTCCTGTTTGTAACTCAGGCTTTACAAACTTGCTTTTCTACTAGAAAGGGCTGAAAATTATCTCTTTGGTAGCTTCAGCCCCACATGTGCTCTGTCTGCTTTATTTTTACCCAAATAGGAGAAAATAAGAGTGCATAAGAGATCTAAATATCCATCTGAACTGTGGGATAAACTGTATGGACAAAAAGTCAAACTGCACTTGGAATTAAGTATAGGTCAGCCTTTAACTGACAGATATCACCCAGAAAGAGAGGATTATTGGTTCTGCTTCTAGAAATTAGGAAAAATTAGATCAGTAACAGCCCTTCAAGGAATTTAATTGAGGCGCTTTCTGCTTTTATATCTGGCAGTTCTCCCTCTTTCCAGAGGTGTTATTTAATCTAGCCACCAAGTCACATCTGCAGTTTTAATTAGCATGTGTGTGTCTCTGTTGTTCTTACTTCCCTGTGTAGCACACTGAGCACCAACACGTATCCAACCCTTCAGAGCAAGCACGTTTATTTTAAGTACCACTGGGCCAAATTCTGATTTTCAGTAATTTCCCTGTAGTCCTGTGGACCTCAGCAAGACCCCTCAGATTTACACTCATCTCTCTCAGAACAGAATCTGGCTCAGGGTATTTGAAAGCCTTGTTATCAGTGAGGTAGGCTATTGAGTTGCTTGGTGTTCTCATTTTTACCTTGTTAGTGGCAAGGTTATCTTTCAGGCTAGTTTTTCCATTGCAACTTGTAGATCCCAGCACAGTGGTCTATGCTTTAAGCTGTTCTCACCAGTGCAGAATAATAATAACAATAATCATAGTAATAAGTATTAACAATAATGAACACAATAATAACATCTAAACAGCTGATTCACAGTAAATCTTAATATCAATAAATATTACAAAGATGTTTATGATCATTTCAGAGAAACTGAATGATAGGGAATATGGTTGCCTGAAGCCACACAGAGAAGAATTAGGAAAGACAGGAAGATAAATTTAATCTCCTGCCCTGTGCTCTGTCCACAGGACAACAGCTCTGACTCCTCAGTGTTGGGTGCAGCTATGGCACTACCTGAGTTTGCTTGACTGGAAAAAAAATTGCAAAATTAAAAAAAAAAAAAGGGTGGGGGCAAGGAAAAAAAAAAAAAAAAGAAAGAAAAGAATAGGAAAATGATCATGGCCAAACATCTTTACAAAGGATTTTTAACTGCCTCAACAAAGAATAGTACCAAACGCCTCAGTGTCTGTAGATGGGGGTACTGCTGTGGCAGCTGATGTTTGTTGAGGTTGTGGCTCTCCATATTCTCAGATCCAAGAGCTGGAGCCTACAGATTTCTTATTTCAGGTTGCATTGGTTTTGCATAGCAAGGTTTTGGTAACAGGGGGTTACAGGGATGGTTTCTGCAAGAACCTGCTGGAAGCTTCCCCCATCTCTGACAGAGCCAATTCCAGCCAGCTACAGGACAAACCTGCTGCTGGTCAAGGGTGGGCCCAACAGTGACAGCAGCAGCACCTCTGAGATAGCAGATATAAGTGCGGGGGAAATACCTGCATAGCAGCAACTGTAGCAGGAGAGAGAAGTGAGACTATGTGATAGAAACAGTCCTGCAGTCAGTGCAGGAGGGGCAGGAGGTGCTCCAGGTGCCAGAGCTGAGGTTCCCCTGCAGCCCATGGTGCAGACCATGGTGAGGCAGCTATGCCCCAGCAGCCCATAGAGGTTCAGAGGGGAGCAGAGATCTACCTGCAGTCCCTGGAGCACCCCACACTGGATCAGGAGCATGCCCAAAGAAGGCTGTGAACCCATGGGAAGCCTATGCTGGAGCGGGTTGCTGGCAGGACCTATGGCTCTGTGGAGAGAGGAACCCACACTGGTGCTGGTTTGTTGGCATGACCTGTGACCCTGTGGAAGTGACTCATGCTGAATCAGCCTCTTCTTGAAGGACTGCATCCTTGTGGGAGGGATCCATGCCAGAACAGTTAATGAAGAACTGCAGCCCATCAGAAAGACTTATTTCTGAGCAGTTCATGGAGGACTGTCTCCTCTGGGAGGAACTCCATACTGGAGCAGGTGAAGAGCATGAGGGGTTTAAGCCATGAGGAGGAAGGAGTGACAGAGACAATATGACAAACTGACCACAGCCCCATTCCCGATTCCCTTGCACCCCTTTGGGAGAGGAGGCAGAGAAGATTGGGAGTAAGGCTGAGTCATGAAAAGCGGGGAGTAGTAGTAGGAGGAGGAAACGTTTTGAACATATGGGTTTATTTCTCATTATCCTGCTCTGATTTTCTTGTAAATAAATTAAAATAATTTCCCCAAGCTGAGTCCATTTTACCCATGACAGTAACTGGTGAGCAATGTCTCTCTGTCCTTACCTCAACCCATGAGCTTTTCATTATATTTTCTCTCCCCTGCCCAGCTAAGGAGGGAAGTAACAGAGTGGCTTTGATGGGAAACTGGTGTCCAGTCAGGGTCATCTTACCACACAGCTGGAAGCAAACCTAGCAGTAAATTGAGAGATGAATCCTTTGCTGTGGATTGAAACCACTCTTTGCCACCTGAAAATTTGATCTTTCCATTTGGTTTTTTTTCAGATTTGCTCTAACAGAATCAGTATTTGTATCTTTTCTTCACAGCTGTCTCCTGTGGTTTACTGGTTATTTCTTGAGCTATACGTCTGTCTGCTTGTCTGTTTTACACTTCTGTCTGACATTATAACAAAGAACAGTAATTATTGAAATGCTAATGATCATCCTTGTAAACAAATAATACAAATGAATAGCAAAGAGGAAAAGAAAAATATCCAGAAGGTTTTAACAGAGAAAAAGCTGAATCTGAAAGAAAAGGGAAAAAAAAAAAAAAAGAAAAAGGGGTTAAAACAGTGCTGATGATCTTTCAGAAACCGCAGATTTAATTCCCAGCACTTCTGATTTCATTAAGAACTGCAGCCTTTTCCACTGGCAGCACAATTCTTGAGCTTGACAAAAACAGATGGGGAGGATGGTGGAAGTGGTAAACTCCAGAAGTAGCACTCTGTCTTCTAAATCAGGGGGTCACACCTTCAAGTCTTGACTGAAGAACTCAATCTTCCCCAGATTCTGCAAACCCTGTTATACAGGTACTTGCTTATGTGAGTCCCTGAGTGACAGATTAAAAAGCTCCCTCCTGGTGACTTGTTCCCAGGGAAAGAAACAGTGCTCTCGGAAAAAAAAAGGAAAATACAAAAAAACTCATCAGAATAATGGAGGGGAGCTATTGCATTCCTCAAGTGCCATGTAATAACCTGTGCCTGTGAAAGGCTTGCAGCTGGCAGTGCAGGGTCACAGAGAGAATAAAGACTGTTTCACTATACTGGTGTTAGAAACATAGCTACCTATTTTCTTCAGGAATCTGTATTAACTCTTTCCACATCCAGCAGTCAGTCCCCTTCCCCAGCCATAACATCATGATGCTTGGAGGGAGGAAATTACAGTGCTGCCTCTTTGTTATTTGGAGTATATAAATGGGATGTGTTGTCCAAGGCACTTATTACAGGCCTTGGTTCTCCTGTGAGCAGCATCACTGGGGCTTAGGGAGATGACACCAATCAACAGAGAAAACAGAATTCCCTAGTTCTCAAGTCATCTGATCCCTAAAATAAATAAAAGCAATTAATGTACTTTCTTAACCTACTCTGTTTTGTTTCTGTAGATAACAATAGTTCTCTGTAAAAAAAATAATTGTGAAGGTCAACTTTTTTTTCCAGTTTCTGGGTAATTACAGTTTCTCTTGAGCCAAAATCACTTCTCCGCTGATTCTCTAGGACTAGGATTCTTCCAGTTATTTCAGGGTAGGAGTATGGCTGTTTTATTTTGCACAGATTTGCCTGTGTGGAACTGCAGTATGCAACTGTTGCTAGTGATGCTTCAGTGTACAAAATATTCAAGATTTTGAATGGATTGGGTTAGTTTTATGTGAAAATAAAAATAATTTAAAAAAAAAAAAAAGAGTATAAAAAATATCTGTCCTGGCTGTTCAATCAAAAAAGGAAAGTAAAGACAACAAACATAATTAACTGGATATCCATCAAGTACTTTTGTATCATAGACATTGGTTTCCTTACATGAATCACTATCATTTGATTTTCCCCAGTTTCACTTTATAGTCCTCAGGATGAGTGAATTATGCTCAGCGTGGCAATACTGGAGAATTGTATGAATCCGCTAGAAAAACTGCAAGAGATTGATTCTGTTCTAAAGCAACCTCCTTCGTTATTTGTTGTCTTCGACCCTTGCATTGCATGAGAGCTGCCAGAATGTCTTTGTAGTATCAGAACAGGAAAGGTGATACTAGTTTATGAGTTGGCTTTGTTATCTGTAGGTTTTGGCAACTCTCTAAGGAGAATGATACAAACTCGTTGAAGATATTTTTTCCATCATACATCATCATGACATCCATAACTTCATCCAGCAGAGGATCAGTCCTACTTTAAAAGATTTATCAAATTGGCTCCAAATTAGGCAGCTCTGGCTGCAGGGGTATTATGTACCAAGACCTGGCAAGCCTTTTGAAGATCTGGTCAGGCTCTGCAGAAGACATTTAGGATTTTACCTTCCTTTTTGGTGAAGAAATTAAACTGAGAAACTCAGTTTTGACTATCAATGGTGCATGTGACCTGATTATATCTGTGTACGTGTGTATGGAAAGTTTTCAGAAACAAAAATACATGTTTTGAAAGTTGTTTTTTGTCAAAGTAATGTGTTGAAAGAAAAGAAGAAACTCTTTCACTTTGTTTTGGAAAGGTTTGATTAGTAGTTTCCTATTTGCATATTAAAGCTGATATACAGAGAGGTTTTACTATGGATAGGAATATGTAGACTTGAATTTTTAAAGCATACATGTCTCCTGTTGTATCATCATAGTAATAGTAGGGATGAATGACACCTCCATTAAGATTTCTGATGTAATTTATGAGGATAGGAACTGATGTCTGTAGCTGGTGTTTTGATGAATGAACTTTGTATAGGGGCCCCAGATAATAAACCGACCATCTTGTGGTTGGTGCCATTACATTAGTATGAAAAATCCAAAGGTAGGAATAAATCTTCGTGAAGAGAAAGGAGGGAAATTCACTTGAATAACTGAGTTGCAAATTACATTAAAACTGTGGGGCTACATGTATGTAGAATCTAGTCTTTGTACATGCTACATCAACATGTGCTCAAGGGAGATACTTTGAGCAGAAGCAGGGCCCTTTCAGGATCCTAATGTGGCAGTTTTATAGCCTGAAGGGAGTACAGCCCCGCTAGATTACAGATGGAACAAAGGTGCTGCAAGGAGAAAGGAAAGTCATACTTTCCCCATACCACCAGGCTTTCTGTGCTGGAGGGAGAATTCATCCTTCAAAGGGCAAACAGCATATCTGCAGGCAAGATGATCTGCAGAAGAAACAGCTTTCAAGCTCACTGGAGGTCCTTGAGAGATGTCTCGGTGCCTCCCTTGGCTTCATCCTCTCTTTAGCATATGGTCTGTCTTTCTGCTATATTGCTTTGTGTTGCTTTCCACCAAGAGAAGACTTTTGTCTATGTCTGAGGCCTTGTACAAGGTCCTGCTTCCTGAGGCTATGAAAACATGAATATGCATAACCTACTAACAGATCAGAGTATAGCCTAGGGCTGGACATGGAGATGGGGAAGACAATTCTCAGCTTTGGCTTAGTATGTAACCTTGATTTATCTATTTACAGCTAGATCCAAACAAGCATATTTGTATCCAAAATACAATTAATGTGATTTAGGTATTTAGAAACATGCCTGTCCACAGAGCCAGGCACACACTGTACTGTCCAAGCACAATATTGTTCCAGTCAGCAGGCCACATAGACATGTTAGTAAAATATTGAGCCTGCACCAGTAAACCTTACTAAGAATTGAGATGAACTACGTGCAGTACTTAACAATCATGACGAAAGGGCTGTCATGAGGCATGCGAGCTCTCAGTTCTACAGTGTGAGTGTAATCACCTTCAGAGTCTAGGTGGCAATATGAAAAAAGTCTTTTTTTGCTATGGTATTTCCTAAGCCTCCTAAAGTTCTGCTAATGTAGACCTACTGCTTCCTTAGAGTAATGCTGCTGCCCTAGCTGAGGTAGCTGTTGAAACACCGACAACTATCCAGGACTCGCAAAATGGGTCTCCTGAATACTGAAAGTGTTTGAGATGGATGGCACCATTTGTACACTGTGACAATTACTGTACATATCCTTTTTAGCACACTCTAACTGAACATAGTCTGCAATCCTCTCACATACTGCCACATATCCCATGCTACTCCTATGCGTTTGTCCTTCGTCTGTCATTTCCTGCTTTGTACCTGCTAAGGATCCAGGTCTACCATCCAGGGAACCAGAGTGCGGTCCTTTCTCTCCACTCCTTCTCCCCACAGATGGTTTCTTATTGTTTAAACCTTGACAGTTATATACCATATATTCAGTATTCACTCACAGTCTGAGCCAAACATTGCCTTACAAGGGGGATTTTAGGGAGTATTTTCTGTGTCAGAGTTTGCTGTATTTTGCTTTATCAGCTTAATTTCCTTTCCTGAAATCACTCCTTTCTTTATCAATCTGGTGAGTTTTAAGGTAGGCGTTATTCTGCCTTTCGTGGTGTTTTTATTGCATTTATTTCTTACTTTTTAATGACAGCAATGATGCCACAATGAGGAGTAAGACCTCATTGCCCTGTGAGCTGTGTGAACAAATAGTGCCCCTGGAACAAGTTACATTACTCTGTTTTTATAATACAAGTAGACTTCTTGGTTTTATATCCTGCTAATAGGAATTTTCCCTCAGGTCAGTTTAGCACACAGTGTAGAGTTATTTCTCCTCTCTAATGTGGGATGTAGTCCACTTCTTAACATCAGCTAACAAATACTGTGCTACTGCCAGATCGTAGGACATCAGCAGGGTTTTTAAGCTCTTTCTGTGGCACAGAAGTTCAAAGGCTTGGCATCTTTTGTGTCCAAGATATATTTTCTTCTAAAGCATTGAAATGTGCTAACATGTCTCATGTTGAATGTGGAAGGGAAAAAAAAAATGGAAAACACTTATGCTTTTGTGAATCATTCTAAATTCAATGAATGGGGTTTATTATTCAAGCTATTTTATCTCAAAAATCCAGTCCTGAGTCTAGGCTGGTAGACCAGTCTTCCTCTCAGCCAATATGGAGGGTTAGGTCTACTTCCTAGTGGCAGATCAATGTAAAATGTCCCAATTTCTTTTGAACTTGGCAATGTCCCTGTGAAGGGAGCCCAGGTTACTATTTCAAATATCAGATTTTTGGATGTTTGGGCCTTACTGATGTGAATTCCATGCTAGAATATTGGTCAGTCCTTGGAAAAAAAATATGAAAAGAGTGTAAGGATGGAATCAGCAGAAGCCTTAAAATCTTTTGAAGTTCTCTAAACTTTGTGTGATTTTGAAAATTCTTATAATGATAAAATATGTTTATTTAATTATTATTATAGCTATATGCATGCCAGATAAAGAACAAAACTGTTGTATACTCCTGATTTTAAGTAAAATAGTGGAAACCAAGTCTTGAAGTTTCATTAAGGGCTCCTATAAAGATGCTGGAGGCTCCATAACATTATTTAGTCATGACTTTCATTTAATTAATTTGCAGATATCTTGCTTGAAAAATTGTAGAATTATATCCTCAATTTGTGTGAACTAGTGAAACTCTGAGGATATCTTATCTCTGCTAATTGATGTTACCTGAATGTCTGTCATGAAGATCTGTAGGCCAGGCTTAAGCTCACCTCTGCAATAATGGAGGTGGTGCTGTTTGTAGTAAAGTTTGTTTCTTAAATAACAGTGTCAATTGGAGCCACGTACAAAGAAGCACAAAGAAAGCTCAGAAGTGAAATTCAACTTTTTCATACTTTGGTTTCTCAGTAAAGTTCAGTACTGAGGCTGTTTCCTTTATGTTTAATCAGTTAGCTGTGGAAAGTTAACTAAAGAATATAAAACACAGAGACAGGAAAAGTATAACAGGATATTGCAAGAAAAAGTCTGGTACCATACCATGTAACATCACTAAGACTTCTGAAAAGAAACTATGGCAAACAGTCCCAGACACCATAAAATTGAGTTGTTGGTGGTCTACAGGGCCTTGTTCATCACTAAAGTTGTCAAACTAGTCTTTGTAATTGCCAAAAGAATTGGCTCAGTTTTTGAAAATTTTGAAAATAGATGATATTATTTGATTATGTTTTCTTTCAGAAATCACACACTAGAAAGAACATTTATTTTTTTAATAGAACCTTTGTCTGTACTTTTGTGTACGTAAGCTACATTTGTAGAATTTTCTACACTTTAGTTCCTAGTTACAAGCAAAGAAGGCTAGGATAAAACCTTCATAATGCACCCTCAGTAGGATTGCAGTGTTATTCACTTTCATGATGGATTGCTTCTTTTTCTTTATTCATAGGAAGAAAAAGTTAGGTTGCACAGAATGTGCTCATCACCAAGTCTCTAAAGCTTAATCTCCACTGCTGGCTAATGTATTTCTTGTCAGCGGAAGGTAGGAAAAGATGACATCACCTTGTTTTCACTACTGTGTTTAAATATGCTTGTAGTAGATGCAATGATACCAACAAAGGGGTTTTGTCACCTTTGCCATTGAGGAAAATAGTGCAGGAAGTAAACAAAATCCTCCCCTTTTCCTTTCCTTTTGGTGTCTCACCAGGGGACTGCAGATATTTCATACTAGTGCTGCTGTAACACCAGAGATTTGGCATATTTAGTGATTTGTATGACAACTTATTCTGTATCTCTAATTATCCCAGTATACCCTGATTCACATTTCCATTTAGACTTAAAGATCTTTAATTGGTCTCTCCTTCTGTATGTTGTTCTGTGGGTATTTTTAAGCTCTTGACAGTTCAGTGTCTTGGTCCTTTTTAAAGGTTCTTGTTGCACAATTATTAAAAATAGAAATAGTTATTCACCATAGTAAAACTAGTCACATACTAACGGCAGTAACAAGGAAGCTTTATGATAGCAAATTGTCAATCAAGATTTTATGTGTCTATATGTGTGTGAGTGGGAGTAAAACTGGTTCGGGGCTTCCGATGGGAGTAGATTTGGGCTTTTGCAAAATTAATGGAAAAAATTAAAGTCTTTTTTCCGTTTCCAGAGGATTGACTCCTAGACCTCATGTCTCGCATGACAAGCTAACAAGCTGTCCTATGTCAAGAGTCACCGGATGGTATTTTGTAGAACCCATGTAGACCCTGAAGAAATGTTGTTATCTCTTTATATATTTGTGTCACTGAGAATATCTTGACTCACGGTCATTCTCTAATGAAATTTTGCGTTCCTTTTATTAAAGGTCCCAGGCCACTGACTTTGCTCTTGTAGTTTTGCTATCACTGTCCATGGGAAGGGCACCAGTGTAAGGTCTGAAGCCACCAGCATTAGACCACTGGCATGAAGTCAGATACACTGTGCTTATGCTGCATTGTTTCTTTGCTGGCTCCCACCTTCCTTCCCATCAACACTTCCAACCCTAGAGACAGAGGCTGCTGTGGAGACTTGACTGGAGCAGGTGGAAGGAGGAAATATGATGTTTTCCACGGTTCTGTTCATTCATTTTGCTGTTTTCTCCTGACCTTTCACACAAACAAGTGCAGCTGAAGGTGCTGCCTCCTCTGCAATAAATCTACACACTAACGCCTGAGATCAGCCCTGGAAGGTGTGAGAGGTCTGAATTTGAGCACAGAAAAAAAAAAAAAGAGACTAAGCTTCTTTGCATCCTTTCAGTTGTTTCAGTTTAATGGAGTTATGATGGAGAACAGAGATGCTAAGGCATTAAATATAATTTCAAAGCCTTTTCATCTTGCCTTGCTTACTTTTTTGTGTAAGAACTACACATTAGGTCTTTTCTTCATGGTTTTCTCACTTTGTTTTACGCATGTGTTTATGAAAAAGGGAAGCTCTTTCTTCTTTTTTATCATTCAGACTAATAGCAGACTACTACCAACAGTCAATCCCATCATCATGCAAATTTAGAGATAAATAAATTAGGCTCCTGATTATGGCAATACTATGAGCAGAATCTCCTTCCACGCAAGCTCCTGCCCCTGCATTCCTTAGTAAATGTACTGTTCTACTTTATAGCATTATATGGTGATAATACAGCATACAGTTGCTTTTTTCCCCTATTTTGATGCCTTTTCACTTGGAAGCTGATGTTTTGTTTGCTGGCCCGGAAGCACAGTGCTCTGTAGCATTATGTCTCAGTGTGTTGACAGTGCTGTCACTTTGAGTTTCCATCACAGCTTTAAACTAATAAGGCGGGAGTAGAGATTTTGAGCTGTGACTAAATTTGGGCAAATGCCCCAAAGAATTTACTAAAAATTCTCACATACATTTTAATATAATTTCACATTGACTGTTGCTGCTCCCTGCACAACAAACTACTGCTGATAAGCCTTACTAGCACCGTCATCATCATGAACACAAACTCGTTGCCTCAGACATCGAGGCCTCCTGCCACCTCCTCCATTTTACTGATGGAGCTGTTATATTACCTGCATTTTACTTGCTAGAAATATCAGTCTTGTCACATCTAGGTCTTGTTCTCAATTGTACTTTTTTTGCTTTTCATTATGCTTTGCTGAAGGAGAGCAAATATTTCCCAATCAGTGGCTGAATCATCCTCCTCCAGTGACGGTTCTAAAGCTGCAGCAATGTTCTGCCAAATTTGATACTGATACACAGGGATTTGCTCAGTGTGTGCAAAGCGGGCTCAATTATTTTGGCTTCTATTAACTGAAAAGAAATTCAGCTTAAAGCTGACATATTTTTTGAAGAAAGGGGAAAAAAATAAAACAATACAAAACTAAAACCACTAAAAAACCCCAACCAATCTAACAACAACAATAAACCCCAAAACCTTTGTATCCAAACACCAAATTTAACTTCAGAAAAGTAATAGTTACACTACTGTGACCCAGAGTGTATAATCAAGGCAGGGAGAAATTTGCATCATTTCTCATGAGGACTTTCAGACTTTGTCATGCTGGAATGAATAATAAGTTTTCCACTGCTGTCTTCCATTTCATATCATTTGACTTCCATGGGGAAAAAAATTAAATCTGTGATTCGTAGAAGGGAGAATAATAAAAAAAAAAAGAACAGCTGAAGAGACATTTATCAGAGGTAAAGTGTTAACTATTAATATTCTATGAAATCCTGATTCATGAATCCTCATACACAGAGCAATCACAACATTTAAAAAAAGAAAAAAATAAAATTGTTTTCTGAGTTGTAAATATTTCTGTCTTTTCTAAGGAAAATAACTTTTTTGCAATGGTGTATGTACAATCAAATAGTTATCAGACTGATGTGATTCTTGGGGATGGTTCCCTGCAGGGCCAGGAATTGGACTCAATGATCCTCTAATTTGACATATTCTGTGATTCTGTTTCCATACTTAGTGCGACACCAAAGTACAGTGTGCCACTATACTTTATTCTTATCTCACATCTATATGTGAAATATATTATCCTTTTTTACTGCTGGTTAAAGAGGTACCTTGAAAGAGGTACCTTTTCACAATGATGTGA
>JAWWMO010000096.1:65738160-65756544 GCA_035047845.1 Dendrocincla fuliginosa
CTTTATCTGTAAATCTCAAAAGGCTGTCTCCTTTTGTCTTCTGGCACCAAGGTTTTGTCACTAAGAGCTCAAAACAAGATTCAGTTCTCATTGGTAACTGCAGAATAAAGCATCTGAAAGTCTAGTTCAGTTAATAACAAAGTTCAGATCCTCAGTCTTCAGTCAGAGCAAATCAAAAAGTTGTTCTGCCTTTTTTTTTCTCAAAGTATAAAAATATTTTCTGCTTAACAGTGATTTCCTTAAAAAGACACTTTTCATTATGAACAGTAGCTGTTGCTGACAATTTTTTTAAAACTGTATTTCATAATGATTTTAAAGAACACTGGAGATGGAAAAAAAGAAACACAGATAATATTTAATTTAGAAAAATATTTTTCCAATAACATTTCCATTTTTCCTTGAGTTACTTTTTCTTAAGATATTTCTTGTGTTGGTGCATTGAAGTTAGATCAATAAAATGTTAAGATAGGCATGTGTGTTTCCTTTTTCCACTGAGATGTAGATAGTGGCTCCTCTGAATTAAATGGAGAGTAACACAACTATGTGAATACGGTCAAACCAAGCAGTTACCACTGGGGATATAAAAAACCCTATTCATTCCCTTGGTTGATCTAGTGATACAACAGAAATTGAAATCCTGAAATTAAACCTTCACCAAAATGCAAAATAAAAACACACAAAAATGCAAAAAAAAATAAAGATAAAAAAAAAAAAAAGAGGCATTTGAGGTGCAAATTAATGTTGGGAGAGGAGTGCAGGAAAAATACTAAGTACTACTTACTTTGTCCATCTCCTTTTTTTACCTAGTTTGACTACAATAACCAAAACCACAGAAAAACTAATTCTGATGTTTGCGGATTTTTAACTTTTTTTTTTTTTTTTAATCAAAGAGAGTGAACTCTTTCAATACACTTCCACATGAAAGTAGGAAGAGAAGGAAAGATGATGAGCTGCAGAGGTATGAGTATGAGTGATTAAGAGTGATTTTAAAAGAGCAGCTGTTGAATGTCTGCAAGAAGTATCAGAAGCAATTAAGCTCCTCAGAACTGCTGCTGCATGTTGCCTTCGATGTTCTTCAAATGATGTAAGTTTATGACTGTTATTAACTTTCTAATGAGCAGAGTCTGTGTCAGGAAACTGTGAGTGAACTATGTCCCCTTCCATACGGTTGTAAAAGAAGAGTGATAATATAAGATGACATGAAATATGAAATGCCCCATTGTCTGTATGGGTGGGCTCTCCTCATCTGGAAATATTCTAACGTGCCATCTATGGATGAATGTAAGACTTCATTCTCTAGAGCTTTATAAATTCAGGATCAAGCATTTTCAAAATGTTACATATCTGAAATACTGAGATGTCAAAGGACTCTAAATATCTGTCCCATGAGACCTATTAGCTCCTGTCTTTTCTTTCATCTAAACCAGTCTGATAGCATTTGCAGAAAAAGAGATGGAATCATCTTTTAAATTAATAAAATCACACACAAATGCACTGATTTTTTTTTGGTGCATATTTTTTCTTGCTGGTTCATGCCACAAAAACGAGATAACAGATTATCCAACATGGTGGTACTGTGAAACCATCAAATACTGATGATTTTTCCCTACTGCATTTAACAGAGCTTCAGCAATACTGCTGCAGTCTCTTTCAGGAAAACGAGTTGTTAAAAATGAAAAAAAAAAAAAAAGAAACAAGGAAAAAAACGAAGAGAGTGAAAATAAAGACAAAGAAATAATCATCACAGAACATCCTTAGGGAATAGAGAGAAGTGAAAAAGCCAAACCAAGAAGTAGCTAAGCCTGCCTTGACTGCATGAAATTTGTTGGAACGCCTCCTAGGGAAAGAAAATAATCACTTTTTGGGGTGATGGAATTTAAATAACTTAAAATTGTGCATACACAATTGGTTCTTTTTCTGCTGTTATGAAAAAGAAAATCTACTCAGTCATAGCAACCTATTTTTCAGCAGGAAAAAAGAAAAAAAGAGTAAATGGAAAATATCAGCCTAAGTTTAGGAGCTGAGACATATTTCAGTTACTAAAGTGAAACACAGCTCTTGAACTATTTTTTTGTTGTTTTTCTCATCAGCACCTCCTTCCCCCTGCTTTTCAAAGAAAACTTAGAGCTTGGCTGTGTGTGTGACTGACTGTCCTCAGAGGGGGCTGTGACTGCCAGCCACGAAGAACAAAAACAGCTGTGGATGTAACAGGGTAAGAAAAGCTCAGAATACAGTAATTAATCACCCCAAGCAAAGAAGAACTACAGAAAGTCTTAGGAAGTAAGCTTTGAAAGAGGGTGTTACAGTTACGAGGAATGTTCCAGCACACAGATGGAAAGAGTCTATCTGACATCCCTGGGGAGTCAGGATGAGTTTCTAAGCAAGGAACTGAGGTTTCTCTGCCAAATATTCTTGAGTGACCCTTTAAATACAGTCCTCCAAAGAGATAGTTTTCTGTCCATAAAGCTGGATATTACCGCATCCTCTCACCCATTTTGATTAACTTACTTGTGACAAAGCGTAAGTCAGAAACTTATTTATCTCCTGAAAATTGTAGTACAGAGACAGCCAGGTAGGCTCTCTTTCTACACAGATCTATCTGTGAAAACATAGAGCACAACATACCTAAATGAGCTTGTGACAGATCACCCTGTCTTTCACAGAACCTTGGTTTCCCCATAGTCCTCACAGGCATGCTAAGAATGTCTGACTGCATCACACCTATACCCACAATATCTCACCCAAATAAAACTGAAAAAAAGAAATAGTGCATCTGCCTAACTTCAAGATTTTACTTCAGCTATTCTATCTGAGAAGTGTAGGAACAAACACAGTAAGGGTGAGGGGTGTCAGTACCTTGGTGCTTGCCCTCCCCTTCAACCACCTAGGAATCCAGAGGCTGCTCACCTTTAAGTATCCCAAGCAGTTTGGATCTCTCCAGCTGGTCCTCCCCATGGAGGGTACAGGGTACTGACTGCACTGCCAGCACCTTAGCTTTCATCTCAGCATTACATTCCTTTGGTAGCTAACCTGGCACACCCACTCTGAGCAAATCACCCACCCTGAGCAAAAAAAAGTGAGATTTAGATCCTCTCAAACCAGCACTGAACATGCGCAGCAATGAGTTGGGCGGCGTTTATCCTTCCTGGAATCCTGGAATGTTTTGTGTTGGATGGTACCCTAAGATCACCCTGTTACAGCCTCCCTGCCATGGGCGGGGGCACTTTCCATAAAACCAGGTTGTTCAGTACCCATTCAACCTGGTCTTGAACATTTCCAGGGATGACAAAGCTTGCTTTTGAAGACAAACTCAAACAAATTGCAAATTCATCTGCAGGAGCAGCGTGGCTACAGCCGAACAGTGTTGTGAGAAAATTTTTGGTACAGCTTAAACTCTGTACAAAGGCAACTGAAACGGCTGGAGAGGCTGGAGCTCACCTGCCCTGGATCAAGGTGCATCTCCCACGCTTAGCAAGCACTGGTTTTTTTCTTGCAGACATAGTGCAGACATGCCCTGAAGCCTTTTAGAAATGTTGACCATCTGTTTTCAAGAAAGCCAAATCGCTATTTACAAAAATTAAATACACATTAAGCAAGGGTTTACCTTTTGTTCAAAGTGGGAATGCCATATTGTTAGACTGCAGCTGGTGAGATTGCACATTTTGAGTTATGCTTTTTAAGCTGATGCAAAGTTATTTGTGTCAGAGGCACCACAGGGATCAATGCTGGAACCATAGATTTTTCAGTACCTTGAATGACACAGAGCATATTATTTAAACTAAAAATTTCTTGTGTGCAGATGATACTAAATTGGGAGGAAAGGTCATCTGTGAGAAACAATACAGTCAGGTAGGGAAGGATTTAGATCATTTAAGTACTTGAGCTAATAGATAGCAAATTCAATGCAGATAAATGCAGAATAATGAGTCTCAGAGAATGTAATAAAAGGACATAATATCTGCTTAATGGGAAGGTACTACAGCATATTGACCTGGAGAGAGATATGAGAGTTATTTTAATAATAAAAAACCCCTTATATTAAAGCCTTCAACTCAATTATTGTTAAGGAAATACAGTGTATTTCGTTAGGACCTCACCCAAAGTACTGCATTCAGCACTAATCACTCTGCAGTTCAGAAAGCATATTTAGAATTGGTCTTAAAGGAGTGATTTGTAGAGCAATCTAATGAAAGTACATTTCAGAGATATAAGTTTTGAGGACATTACAGTGAAGATTGACTGTATCTTAACCAGAGTAAGAGACTTTAGAGGTGACTGTCTAAGACGTCCAGTACAAGCTTAATGAATACTTGGCAGTAAGAGGTGAACTGTTGAGGAACTCATTACTTTAACCCCTCAATCTTTACAATTCTATTAAGTTTAGAGCTGCTGTCACGGAGGAACAAATTCTCATCTAGATTTACACCACTGTAGTTTGAGTGAAATCTCTGGAACTACTCTTCTTATGGAAGCATGAACAAGAACAGAATCTGTCCCTCATTTTCTAATAAGAGACTGATAGAGCCCCTGTTCCAGCACAGGTCCCTCTCTTTGTATTCTCTCTTGTCCCATTTGGCTATATAAGTTACAGGCTTGTTAGTCAAGGGAACATCAAGGTCTAGAAAGTCCAACAGGGCACCAGACTTGCCTTAAAAAAGGCACAGGGCAGCTTGCTAAGTAAAGAAAGAATTAGAAGACACCACACACAATCAGGAGGCTTTTCTTTTCTGATAGAGCATGGCTGAAAATATCTGGCAGTGGAGGAGATGGGGGTGAATATTGTTCAGATAAATGGCTATTCTTTGTCTTCTCAAAGTCATTACATTAGGTCTTCCAGAGATCTACAGGAAAGTCTCTTATGAAGCTAGTTTTGAAGCTGTCAGGATGTGATTCTGTCATCTTTGCAATTACATTTCTTTCATATTTTGCAAGTTATTATTTTCTCTAAAGGTAGTGAACAGTTAATGTGACAAATCAGTTCATGGCTGCCTATAAATCTGGGGTTTACAGAAGTTGGAAAAGTAGTCTGGTATTTTGTTGAGACTCCAGACGCAAACTCTCCTTTGGCAAGAGACCTTCTTTTTAATCAGAAAGTATACGTATCTGCTCCAAATGTATGGTCCTGGATAAGTAAGCATTGTTTGGTACTCCATAAGTAGAAGATTAGGGCGCTCAGAAATGCTTTCCCTCATTCTGATAATACAGATGACACAAAATTAGTACTTCTAAAATTATAATATTCAAAGAACAGTTCATACCAATGGCATCCTCTATCACCAGTTATGACATATTTTTCTCCTCTTTCAAGTGGCTTTTAAATGAACTGGGTTATTCTAATCAGAGAAAGTTTCTCAAGGAGAGAGATGGAAGTTGCATCTGAACTTTATTTTCATTGCTTCCTCAAGATAAAAATGAAGGCTTTTCTAAGAATGACTTGTGTCATTTTCTTCATGAATAAACTACTTGTTGGAAAAGATGGAACATGAGTATTGAGAATGTTTTTGAGATGACCCAGGAAGACACATAATCTTCTGCCAAGATAATTCTGTCATAATCTGCTTGAAAGACATTTAAAGATAAGTCACCTGCTAATAGATTAATGCAACTACCTGAAATATGACTTTAGAATGGCAAATTTTATACAATCTGCAACTAAAAGATGTGAGTGTGTGTGTATGCCTTTTTTTTTTTTTTTGTAAACTTCTGGAAAAACTATTCTGTGTTGTACTTAAGTCACAGAACATTCCAGATCATTTTTTTTTTTTATTGTGTCTTACAGAAATATTATGTTAGCTTTTCTTGTCTTATGATATTTCACAATCAGGCTGTTATCTTCATTCAGTTACATCATGCAGCTTTCATTTCACCATTGATCCAGTAAAATTACAGTAGTAAAAGTCAAAGATTAAATTGTATTTTTTTATATATTTATATACACATCTTTATACAAATAGTTATCTGTGAGAAATAAGGTAAGAATCAAAGGCAATGTTAAGTGGGACCAAGTTGAAAAAATCCCTAAAACCTGACTTGATTTAGTGCAAGGTTGGGAATAACTAGGTATTTCCACATAAACTATTGTAGCACATGCAAAAAAGTCTGTACAGGTCTTCAGTTTTTGCTTGTTGCTCATGACTAAGAGTTCCCTGATGTTATCCATAATCTGTTTATTTTTTTTCCTTTCATTTCAATATGCAATTTCATTTCTATGTGTTTTGCCACTTTCTATCAAGGTCATTTGCCTTTGTCTTTTCACTACCATAATTTTGAACTTCTGCTTGCATCACCTTTCACTTAATTTTAAATCTTGTGAATAGATTGTTTCCTTTTTTCTAGTTCTTGTGCTTTATGATTTTCTTTGTGCTACTATTGTGACTTTCCATTCAAGTATGGCAATGAATATGAATAATTAAATGGAAAATGAATGTCACAAAAATAATTACAGAAAAATTGTGATGAAAAAGTAGAATAAAGTTATTTTCACAGAGACAATTCATGCTTGACTTGTAGTGAGGTTTCAGGTTTGTCTTTTTTACTTTCCCTTCCCTTCCCAAGCCTTCCCTTTCTTTCCCTCTTTGTTTCTTATTACATAAACAAGAAATGAAATCTGTTCTTAGAGAATAAAAATACTTTGACCTCACAAACTTGAATGATCTGGATGATATATCTCTCCTTTCATGCTTTTCTGTAAAGGAAAGCACCCTTTCCTTCCCTTAATCTCTATTATTCTGTGGCTAAATTCAGGAAACTATTCTCCATGGCCACAAATTCAAAACAGCTGTGAAAAAAAAGAAAAATAATACTAAAATATAACACAATAAAAAATAAAATAAAATAAATAAAATAATAAAATCCAAAGAGGAGAAAATAAATTGCACTGAGCCAGATTTGAATTCATAACATTTTTTCAATGCAATTCCACTCTTTCAACACTGGCAGTGATGGTTCCTATAAGAAAGAATTTTTTTGAATGAGATTGTGATACTGTGGCCTTATTCCGATATCTCATATTATGTAATTTCTCATGGGCTCCCACTATGCAATAGCCTTACTGATTAAGCCCTTGTTGGTGTCTTGCCACCCTACTTGTCAGACTTCTGGCATCCTTTTCATTTAGAGCTTAGTCAGGGAGCTGAAGTTGAATAACAGGATTTCAAAATGAACCCATGAGGGGTCTATGGATCTGATTAGAATCCATCCAGCACAACTTCTTGTTAAACTGCAGTGCCCAGCAAGAAAAAACATTGCCTCTGTTTTCTCAATGAAAGTGTTCAATGGGAACATTGAACATTGAAATGAAAGTGTTCAAGTGTTCATGTTCAATTTGCTTTTATCTGGTGTTCTCATCACTCTGGAAAAGATAGCCTAGGGAAGCTGAAACTGAATGAAGGTATTTAGGAACATGGTAGATGAACAACTATCTGGAACAGAGCAGTTAATGTCACCTTAGAGGAAATGTGTATAGGTAGATGACCTCTTGAGACCCTAAAACCTATAAATCCTACCATCGCCTGTGCCACTATATTCCAAATATTTAAAGATATTGAAGAAATAGCCAGTCTTCTAAACATAAGCGTTTGATCACCCCTCACAAAAAACCTGCACACCATGTTTTATACTATAGCAGGCTTTTTTTAGCAGTTTTGGTTTTCTTTGGGTTTTGTTGTTGTTGTTTGTTTGTTTTTATTCTGAAAAAAATTACATTTCAGCTAGTAAGGCTACATAGGTTTCTAACAAATGATGAGGTCAACTGAGAGAGAAAGGCAAGTACAGCAATTGCAAAATTAAAAATGTGCTTTAACTCTGTCAAGAATGGAAACACAAGCTGAGGAATGCAAAGTGGTTTTATTAAAGCTCAGTTAAAAAATAGCATAATTATTGCATTAAAAAAAACCCAAACAAATAAAAAAAAAATCACTGAAAGATTCCCCTCTTGTTTTCTCCAATGATAGTGAAATCAGAATTTTCAGTTTGTTTCTTTTCTTGAATATAATATTTCTCATGACTTTCTTGTCAATACTTGTATTGACTTTACTTTCAAGGCAATGTTCGGCTCAAGGAAATTCCAGAAGTGACATAGGCTCAGGCTTATTCAAACTCAAGCAATAGGCATATGTATAAATTGTGGTGAATTCATGCATTTCTAACACTATTATTAACTCCCTTGTTTTTTGTGAGGTGTGCTCACCACAGACATGCACATTTCTATCCAAGAGCCATTCCTTTTCAGTAACATAATATTTACATTTTGGGAATACCACTTTAGATTTATCTGTGTTAAATCATGTTTTTCCATTGTGGTCAGTGTCTTTCTATTTGTGACTCTGTTGCAATGTTTGTGCCACTGTCAGAGACAAAGCAGTGTCAATTAATGTGTCTTGCTTAATTTTAGTAAAATCTATTCATATCCATGTTTAAAATCACACTTTCTCTAACCAGCTAGATGTATTCTTAGAAATCTAATGAATTCCAAGATGTTTGGATTTGTCTCACACTCTTTTTTTCCCCCACACACTTTGTTGACCACTATGAAACTTAAACTAAGATGATTGTTAGTGGGAGTTTTGTGGATTTTGCAAACACTTCCTCCAAGATGTTTCCTTTCTGGATGTTTCCCTAGCATTTTTTTAGACACAACCAACTGCTCTGTGACAGATGGCTTCTAAACTACTTAGCTAGTATGTTTTAATTCTTCAGCTTGAATTGAGTTGTCTGACTTCATATGTTACATTTCTTACCTGTCTGAAGATCCTCAGGGCTCCTTTTCCATTCACTTTTCACTCTTCACTCTTCAAACATTTTGGAGAAAATAAAAGATTTTCCACAAAAGATTTATTTTTTGTTTATGATAATAGATTAACTCTTATCTATCTATCTGTCATCTATCTCATCCCTAACTGAATTCCACTGGGGGAAAAAAAAAAAAAGAATATGTAATAACACTTCCTAAATACCTTCTTTTTCTTATTTTGGTTTGGTTGCAGTAGAAGTAGTAGAATCCCAAGAAAATACTTTATAACAACAACCTTTTCTTTTAGTTATTCAGTGGATCATCTCCCAGAATTCATCTCAAGAATGCCTATGCTAGAAAGACTACTTTACCTAACTCATTAAAAATTGCTTAAAAAGCACCTTCTTGGGAACTTAAGACCTTCAAAATTCAAAGCTGACACTACTGGTTCTCATGTCATATGGTTTGCAATCCTCAAACTCATCAGTGTGTGTTTGAGAATTGAAACAAAACATTATTGCTATTAACATTCTCCTCAGCCCCTAGAGGTGATACATGATGATCTGTGTGGTTCTTGGGTGCTGAAGTCAAAGAAGTAGAGGTCCCCGTGGGAGCAGCCAGATGATTTGTTGAAATAAACAGTGCTAATTTGCCCTGGAGAAGCCTATGATCCAAACTGTGGCATATAAACAGACTACTAGAAAGCTTAGCTGTGCACTTCTAGCTCTTGGTGATAACTGTTAGTTTTCTAATTATGAAATTTCTTTGACAGACTAACCACTGTATTCTGTTCCAGTCCTGTGAAAGTCTCTCTCTTTTTCACTTTTGTTTTGTTTGTGTGTATATATGTTTAATTATTCCTTCCTTCTAAGTCTCTTTAATACCAGCATTGTTACTGGGCTATAGTCTTTACAGCTCTTGCACAAAGTATTTAGTGCAATTATTGAAAAAAAAATTTAAGGAAAAAGTGGTCAGCAAGTGCATTTATTACCACAGCACTGTGAATACGCAGATATAAGTGTAAAGTGAGTGACAGCATTACCACCATTTCTCTCTGGGCAGTGCTCCAAACCCTGCTCTTGATGATAGAGACATGACAAAACATTGGCTTTGTTCTTTCCAAACTAGCTATTCGTGCAAATGCGTTCCGAATCTAACTGTTTGGTTTTCCATTTTCTTTTTTTGTTTGTGTGGAGGTTTGGTGGTTTTTTTGGTTTGTTTGGTTGGGTTTTTGTTTTGGTTTTGGTTTTTTGTTTTGTTTGTTTTTCGGTTTCGTTTTTCAGAAGTCTGGTTATTATGCTACACTACTGGATTCATACTAGAGCTTTGAATCTAAGACAGCAATATCGGCTTCACTAGATGACTTGCACCAGGTCATCAACTTCAAGGAACTTGAAGAATACATTCATTTGGAAGACTCAAGAGCAAGCAAGCAAGCAAACAAACAAATAAAACCCCCAAAACCCCAACCAACCAACAAAAGAAAAAAAAAACACAAAACCAAAACCAAACAAATAAAGAAAACCCTCCAAAAAACACCAAAAACCATGAAACCCCCAAACCAAACCCTTCTGTTAGTAACATGAAAGCAACTCTATGACTTTGAATTCTGAAAATTAAAAGGTTCTTAAGGGCAGTTGTCCTTCCATCTACCGTAGTGTAAAACGTGGAGGGTTTCAGAGTCCAGCATCCACTTTTTATTGCTGTTTCACTATAGAAAGCAACAGGTGTTCATTAAGTGCAGGGGCACCATTAGTGAAAGAATATGTCCTACTTCCTCTCTTGGATCTTAGTATCTCTGGTTTCTTGTTGAACTAAGAAGCTACTCTGAGATGATCAGATCACCTCTCACTGGATGCATTTTTTTTAAAAAAAGGTAATGATAACAATCATATAGTAAAGGTGACTTTCCATATGTTTATATTCTGAAGTTTGTTTCTAGGAGAACAAATCTAAACCCAACACAGAAACAATAACAGCACATGAAAGAAGTTAGTTTTAACTTTGCCTGTACTTTTGTCCTCCTTGAGTTCACCTACATTAGCAAAAATATTAATGGTGCTATAGACCCTTCCTAACTATTTCTTGAGGGAGAAGGGGGATTATTTGATTCCTTTTTTATCACAATTTATGTCAGTATAAAAGTTATAGAGATTGCCAGAAACTAAAGGAACATGATGTAGAATCACAGGAAAAGTGCAAAATCAATACAACCAGGTGTTTGAATGCTGCAGTCGGCAGCCCCACTCTAATCCATAGTCAGTGCTATATTTTATGTATATAACTGAGATTCTGTTCTTAGATAATCTTCAAACCCAAATTGTCTACACCAGTGCAGTGACCACAGACACAGAAGGGATTCAGATTTTGATGTCTAATGAAGGATTTTGAAATAAGAATCCATACACTTTCTGTATCCACTGAAAAGGACAGAAAAGTACTTCCAGGCTACCTGAAGTGTCCAGAAGGGTCTTTGTTTCCCAACGTTAGAAGAAGTCAAGATTAGTTCTGCTTATAACTTGCATGTTTCCTGTATAGTGATGTGTCAAGGCTCAGCAATGACCATTTTTATTTGGGGAATGTACATTTGTCATAACAGACTCTCAGAAGAAAAGACAGAGCCTTTTTGATTCCCCTTTCAAATTTCTTCAAGAAATACTATTAGAAGTCAGACATAGGTAAAATCATTCTTGTGCATTCTTTCCTTCTCAAAATAGCAACTGATTTAAAATCTGTCCAGACCTCTAACTTAACACAACCGAAACTGTGAATTGTAGTAATTCATGTGTCTAGCTGTCAGTCCAACATCTTGCCACTAGAGAAGGTAATTTGACTGTCAAGAGAGAAAAATTAAACACTAAGGACTGAAATACCTAAAATATTTAACATATCTTAGTATCAACAATGTTGCTAAGCAGAAGAGTTGGTGATGAGGAGTCTCTGATCCTATTTTCATGAGAAAGCTTTCGCAATGAGATTTCATCCCACATCTGGATTTAAAAAAAGGTCAGATTTTTCCTGGGTTTGATCGGAGTCTCAGATTTATATAAATCACATTTGGTCTCTTCATGTGACTTTCAGGGAATATTTTCAACATCCTTGTTTGCTACAAGGTTTAGACTCAAACAAATCTAAGACTGTGCTTTTTTATTCTGTTTAAGTGTTTTGTGCGCTATGATCATCACCTTGTTCTTCTGCAGTCTCACACATAGAAAATGCATTTACACCGTCTCACACACACAAAGAAATAAACAATACCCCTCACATTTATATGTATATTTGTGTGTATTTCCTAGATTTGTTTTATACTTGGTTTATAAATTATCTTAAGAAGATTCTGTTTGTTCAATGCATAATTAAATGAAATCCTGATCTGTCACTGTAGCTCTTCATTAAGCACTACTGCAATACAAACACAGAGACAAATACAAATACAAGTAAATAGAGATGTAAATATTATTACTAATGAAAACAATAATTAATAATAGTGGTAAACACCATTATCCTTTGTGCCAAAGGCACAAACAGACTTAAAAGTGTCTATTTATAATTTTTCTTACATGTGCATGGGTGCACAGATTTACCCTGGCCAAATGCCCAGTGCCCTCCAAAGCCACTCTGTCACTCTCTCCTTAGCTGGACATGGGAAAGAAAATATAACAAAAGGGTAGTGGGTTGAGATAAGGGCAGAGAGAGATCACTCACCCCTTACCATAACAGGCAAAACAGAATGAGTTTGAGGAAATTAATTTTTTTCCAATCAAATCAGAGTAGGATAATGAGAAGTAAAAACAAATCTTGAAACACCTCCACCCCTCCCCTCTTCCTGGGCTCAACCTCATTCCCAATTTTCTATACCTCCCCCTTCTCAGTGGCACAAGGAGATGGGGAATGGGGCTGTTCTCAGTTCATCACACATTGCCTCTGTTGTTCCTTCTTCCTGAGGGGTCCTATTCTTCTCCTTCTCCAGTGTGGAATCCCTCCCATGGAAAACAGTCCTCCACGAACTTCTCCAGCATGAGTCCTTCCCATGGGCTGCAGTTCTTCATGAACTGCTCCGGTGTGGGTCTCTATGAGGTCAGTCCTTCAGACACATGCTGCTCCCACATGGGTCCTACACAGGGTCACAAGTCCTGCCAGGAAACCCGCTCCAGTACGGACATCCCCCTGCTCCAAAGTGGGTCTCCTCCATGGGCTGCAGGTGGATCTCTGCTCCCCCATGGACTCCCATGGGCTGCAGGGGCACAGCTGTCCCACCATGGGCTGCACGACGGGCTGCATGGAAATGTGTTCCTGGAGCACCTCCTGCCCCTCCTTCTGGCCTGGGCATCTGCAGGGCTGTTGCTCTCACACATTCTCACTCTTCTATCCAGCACTGTTGCAGTTGCTGTTGTGCAGGATTTTTCCCCTCACTTCTTATATATCTGTTATCCCAGAGGTGCTGCTACTGTCACTGTTGGGCTCGACCTTGACCAACAGCCGGGCCATGCTGGAGGTAGCTGGAAGCAGCTCTGTTGGACATGGGAAAGGATTCCAGCAGCTTCTCACAGAAATCAGCCCTGTAGGCCCCTGTTACTAAAACCTTGCCATGTAAACCAAATACAGCATGGTATTACTATTCGTTATTATTACTATGAATGCTATTTCTAATAAAATATGTTTAAGAAAGTATTAATTAAAGCACTTTTAAGACTTCTTCTGCCCTGGTCAAAGTTAATGGTGCTGAAAACATGTTAGCAGATTGTATTTTGTAAAAAATGAAGTTGGAAGTCACATGGGCCAACAAATTTCTGTTGGGTGAAACTGTAATTTATATATCTCAAAAAAAAAAAAAGACCGACAAATCAATGTAATATGTTTTAATAGGTTACAACCTCTCTGCTGAAAAACTACTCATTCACTGGCACTGCACTTGTGGGCTTAGATTCAACCTTTCTAAATGTATGTATCTAAGGGAAGGATTTAACTTGGGAGCCTGGTCTCCATAGGCTCCCTATGCAGCAAATGGAGAGAGATAGGCTACTTTAGAGAGTCAGGCAGACCTAAGCAAGATTGAAGCACCCCTTGGAGAAGTCTCTCTGGATGCAAAGGGAGCTTAGCACTGTTAACTGCTGGTAGATGTGCAGAGGTGGGTATGAAGAAATCTAGGCTGTTGTAAATCTAAACTGAACTCTTCAGTGTTACCATATGCTTATCAAGTGCGCCTGTAGGTCATTACCTGTGAGAAAGTCCTTTGCAAATGGTTAAGGTAAGATGCCACTTTTAACTGAAAGAAAAAGTTTGAACCAGCTGGGCAGTTCACAACCTTAACAAAAGCCCAGGCTGGATGACATAGACTCTTATGATCAAAACATTATTTTTAGTACTTCCAAGAAAGTGAAGCCTCTGGACTTCAGGTCTGTGTTTGGACTAGTTTGATTGTTTGCACTGATACTTGCAGCAGCTTCCCTGCCAACCTACTTAGTCAAACCAATAAAGCATCTTTACAGCACCACCTTACCGGCCACTATTGATTCACTTGCATGTGCTACCTCAATAGTAAAAGGCTGCTAGGATTTACTCCATCTGTTCTTTCTTTCTCCAGGCAGTCATTACTCAGTAGAAAGCTCCCTTAACCTGGTAAAGTTGTTGCTCTTGTTAATACTGGTTTAGCAAATTATTGATTCAAATAATGAGATCAGGAATTATTTTCTCCTATTGCACAACATGCAATTGGATCTCTGTTTTACCCCTGTAATTTTCTCTATAGATCTTTCAGTGGCATTAGATAAATGGATCATAAATAAATAAATAAATATACCAGGAAGCTGCCTGAGGTTGACGGTGCACTTGAGCTGAATCCAAACTTTATTGGCGATTCTCAGCTTCTATTTGGAAACTTGTAAACACTGCTCTTTGGAGCTTTACAGTGGTTCTTTTTCTGCTTGTCTGGCTGAGGTATTAAGTCAGTTCTTCAGCCCTAATGAAAGTATGTACAGCCCATCAACTCCCCATCACACCTGTACAAAGGCAGCACAATGTCAATGACCCCAAAACAAAATCAATTAATATTACAAAACACATTTCATAAGCTATTAGAAAATTTCAGCTGGAGGTTGGCAGTCCCAGGTTGTCCAATGTCATACCTTGCTGTAATTTGCTAACTTCTCTCCATCCTGTGTGTCTCTTTTAGCACTTTAATCAAAACTGTGTAAGTATATTCTTTATTGGGCTGTTCAGTGTGACAGCAAAATTTATATTGTGCTGTTTTTGTACTAGGATAGAGTTAATTGTCTTCATAGGAGCTAGCATGGTGCTGTGTTTTGGATTTGTGCTGAAAACAGTGTTCGTAATTCAGGGATGTTTTAATTATTGCTGAGCAGTGTTTCTACAGAGCCAAAGCCTCTTCTGCTTCTCACACAGTCCCATCAGCAAGGGGAATGGGGGTGCACAAGAAGTGGGGAGGGGACACAGCCAGAACAACTGATCCCAAGTGACCCCAGGGATATTACAGCCCACATGACATCATGCCTAACATATAAATCTAAAGGAAAGGAGGGTCGTTTGAAGCGATGTCTGTCTTCGCATGTAATCATTACATATGATGGAGCTTTCCTGGAGGTGGCTGAACACCTGACTGCCCTGGGAAGTCATGTCAGAATTCCTTGTTTTGCATTGCTTACATGAACAGCTCTTGTTTTACCTGTTAAACTGCCTTTTTTCTCCTCCCACATGTTTTCTCACTTTTATTCTTCAGATTCAATCCCCCATCCTGAGGCAGAGCAAGTGCACGGCTGTTTGGGGTTAAACCAGAACAACATTTAGATATTTAACAATATCTAAATTGTTTATTTAGATATTGTTTATTTATAAATTGTTCTTTATGCAAGCATAAAGAACACATATATGTGAATAACTACACACAGAGTATAGTCTATTGGAAAATCCATGGTTCAGTGCCCCTTTCCTGACAACCTTCCTTCTTAGACCTGTTTAATCAAGTAATATTATCCAATGCAAGCCACATATAGTTGAATCTAGCCTTTCCTTCATTCCAGCAGCATCAGTTTAATACTGTCAAAGCACTGACTATCAGAGAAAAAAAAATATTTCATAAGTAAATTGTTGTCATCATCATCCTCCTCATCAACATCATCATCACCAACACCCTTGTCATCATGTCAAATAGCATTCCCAGTGTGGTTAAAGGAAACAAAGCATGCAAGAAGGAATAAGAATTTTCTACCTGAAGGATATCATAGAATAAAGAAAGAGTCATAACTAATTTAAGACTCCTTTAGATACGGGAGTCTAGGAGGCTGATATGTACCTCTTTTGGCATACAGGTTCTCATCAGTTGCTTATTACAGAAAAGCCAAATATTCTCACCTCTATTCACTTCACAACAAAAGAGAACTAAGCCTGGATCTGATTTGAAGTTTGGAATTACTGTTAAAATCCCGAGCACTGAAAGCTTCATCCTGAGGTAGTTATGCCTTCTTACACTTCGGACTGGGAACTTTAGTGCCTAATTCACAATATTGCTCCCAGATTTAGGAGTCTAAAAGTTAAATGCAGAGTCCTTCAGCATCACCCTGTTTAAATCATATGGTAATTTGAATGTTATCTTTCCTTTCCAGTCTATTTCATTCATTAGAATGAGGCTACAAACTAGATGACTAATCCATTTGAAAGAAACAAAGAAAAGAGGAAATAAAAGAGAGAAAACACTGATAGTTAAGCCTTATACATCAGAACAAAGTGATGAATTCAATAGGGCAAATATTGTCAAAAGGATATCATAATGGCAATAGGAACAAAAGCCTGGACAACAAAGGCTTATGATGCACATGAGTCAAAGATTTCCCTTTCCTACATCTTCAGATGAAAGTTCTTCATTACCAGTCTGTGTTCTTTTTTGTTCATGTGTGTAAATTTTACCTAAACTTTCTGTTGAAGTACAAAGACTTTTAACAATTGCTCCTATCTCAAATCATAGAATCACAGAATAGTTTGGTTTGGAAGGGACCATAAATGTAGTTCCAATCCCTCTGCCATGGGCAGAGATGCCTTTGACTGGACCAAACTTCATCTTGGCCTTGAACAATTCCAGTGTGAAGATGATTAGAGAGCTGAAGCACCTCTAATGGGGATAGTTTGAGAGACCTACAGTTGTTCATCAGGAGAATACTCCAAGACCTTATTTCATCCTTTTAGTACCTAAAGGGGACCTACAGGAAGGCTGGAGAGGGACTTCGTAAAAGGGCATGCAGTGATAGGACAAGTGGGAATAGCTTTAACCTGAAAAAAGGTAGATTTAGATTAGAAATCAGGAAGAAACTTTTTGCCAAGCGAGAATGGTGAGACACTGGAACAAAGAAGTTATGCATACCCAATGTCTCCCTGTTTGTCTCCATCATAGAAGTGCTCCAGACCTCTGATCATCTTCATGGTCTCCTCTGGACTTGCTCCAACCAGTCCATGTCTTTCTTATGCTGTCCCAGAGCTGGATGCAGCACTGAAAGGGGATCTCAGCAGAGTGGAGTAGAGGGGCAAAGTCACCTCCCTCACCCTGCTGGCCAGCAGCCCAGGACACAGTTGGCATTCTGGGCTGCAGACTAACATTGATGAGTCTGTGGAGCATCTTGGCAACCAACACACCAAGTCTTTATACTCTAGGGTGCTCTCAATTGATTCTCCTCTCAGCCTGTATTTGTGCTTGTGATTGCCCTGACCCACCTGCAGGACCTGCACTTGGCCTTGTTAAACTTCATGAGCTTCACATGGTCTCACCTCTCCAGCACATCCAGGTCCCTCTGCATGGCCCATCCCTTCTATCCAATGAGTGACCACATCAGTCAGCTTGGTGATATCAGCAAATGTGCTCAGGGTGCACTTTGTCCCACTGTCCATGTCTCAGACAAAGGTGTTAAACAACACTGTTTCCAACACCAACTTCTGAGGACACCACTTGCCACTGGTTTCCACTTGGACAGCAGGTTGTTGACCATAACTCTTTGAGTGTGGCCATCCAGTAAACTTCTTTTCCACCCAGTGGTCCACCTGTTGAATCCATATCTCTTCTCTTTACAGACAAGCATATTGTACAGGACAGTGTCAAATGCCTTGCACAGATCCAGGCAGATGTGGCAGTTGCTGTTTCCTCATCCACCATTGCCAAAACACCTTTTCACAAGGCCAGATTTGTCAGCCACAATTTGATGTCAGTGAAGCCATGTTGGCACTCATGAATGGTTAAGATTATGGTTTCTTTGTTGTTTTTCCTAGCCCAGTGAAATGACACAATTTAAAATCACCTATTCTGAAGGACAGTTAGATTATAAAAACTGGGGATATTAAAGATAGAAGTTTAATATACTTTAAATACAAGACTGACTGCACTAGTCCTAATTGATCAGTAAAATAAATGTATTTTCCCTTATGATTTACAAGCTATGCAATTTAAAAACCAAACAACCCCCCCAAAAAAAACCCAATAGAAATACATGTCATTTTTGTGATTGCTTTAGTAGGGATTATCTATGCATTTTTCCTCCATACTTAAGTCTTTCTCAGTAAGTCAGAATATTTTTCAATTGTAAAAGTTCAATAACTTCCATTTAGCAAAACATGCTACATTAATTTTTACAAACATTTCCAAAGATCGGAAGAGC
>JAWWMO010000096.1:65837368-65848960 GCA_035047845.1 Dendrocincla fuliginosa
AGCAAAAATGTTTTATTCATGAATGATGTCTTTTTTCTTTTTTTTTTTTTTAATAAACACATAAAAATGTGAAACAATAAAAGTGATATATACCTAATAATGAGTGAGCCAATAAACCCCACCAGGCAACTTAGCTTTGGAAGTAGAAAAATTGACTTTGTATAACAAATTGCAGAATTATTAATCCTGTTTGAAACCCTTTTTATATCAGACCATTTACTTTAATTCTTGCTTCTTTCAACATTATCATACATTATGCATTTTTTCTTTGTAATTTTTTTTCCTTTCTGCAAGTACAGTGTGCTCCCAAACTTTAAAGGGCTGGAAGCATTTTAAAGAGAAGCCTACTGGGTAAAAGAAAAAGGGAGGGATAAATTATTTAGGCCATTCTGAGGTACTCATCCCTGCAAAAACTCCCTCACAGTGGTCTCTCACAGATCACTGATGAATTAAACTTTGAGAAACCCCTGCAAGGCAAGGAAATATCACCTCCTCGTTAAGGGGGCAGAGAAGTGGAAGTACATAGCTATTGCTGTGTCTACAGTAGGTTGAGAAAGCCTCCAGAGGAGCCCTAAACTCATGAAAGTCACCCTTTCCTGTATCTTATGTCCACACTGCTGTCTGGTGAACATTCAGAGCTTCCTGCAAATGATATAAGGGGAGGGAGACTTTGCCTTAAGGTCTTTCCTAAGAGACATAAGCAGAAGAAAATACATTTAAATTAAATCAGACACACTGACTAAATGTAGATTGGTGTTCAGTCACATGGTGGCTGAGGAGAGATGTGGAGTTTTCTTGTAGTAACCCCCACTTTGTTATGCCATGATTCTTCCACAAAGAGCCTCAGCCATGTACCTGGTGTTATAATCACAGTGTATGTGGGTCTGGCCATGGGGGAACTTGTATAGGTGGGAAGGTATGGAAGCTTCAGGCTATGTCTGCAATATGGTACTCTTAATGCCTATCCTTTCTGGGAAGTATCAATATAATCAGTATTTTCCTAAAAGACAAATTTTAGATGCACAGTGTAAAAGATGATCCACTTAATCTAGAACCTGAGGTCTGAGGTCACTGAAGATCTACTCCTCATCTGAGGTCTATAAGAGTCATATAAGACTCCAAGTCAAATAAGAGTTCAACACTAAGGCTATCCAGTTTAGTGACTACAATCAAACCACTGGCAAAAATTAGACTAATATTTTTTCTCAGGCTGTGCTTGTCAGAATCAAGGCTAACAACAGAGCAAAGGCACAATATGATGAGTGTATAGTTATATCCAGCACACATACTTTTTCATTTTTCCTCAGTAGAAAACTCCAAACTGCTCAAAGTAAAGTCTGAAAAGGAAAACCAAGAAGATATGTGTTTCCAGCTGTAACCTGTTGTTAGCTTCTGGATACTTTCCTATTCAACACCATTACCTCTCACACACAGTTCTGCATTTGTTGTTTTTAGTGCGAAAGATGATTTCTACAAGCAGTGTCAGCAGTACTGTAGGGGTTTTTGCTTTTAGTCCTTTTAAGCCTGAGAGATCTTATGATTTAAAAAAGACAAAAATCCCTCACCCAATCTCAAAATTCCCATGGAATTTGATAGAACTGAATAAGAACTATAGCTTCAAGTTGAGGTAAAAATATTAACTAGTTGTTTCTTGCAATTTGATATTGCAATATGTCAAGCCTGACTAGAGCAATAATATTTTTAGTCATTAGCAGAGCTTTTCAGTAAGGTGATATGCTGTCATCAGTAAGTAGCTGTCAAAATGAGGCAATCAGAGTGAGGTCATGTTTTTACAGTGAACCTTAAAGAATGCAATCCCTTAAACTCAGCCACGGCATCTTCCAGGTGTCTTTAATCCCTTTTTTTTTTTTCCCCTTCTGCTGTGCTGCAAGGTTTTAGTATGAGGTGGGGATACAGGGGATACTTCTGTGAGAAACTGGTGGAAGATTCCCTTTATGTTTGACAGAGCCAGTTCCAGATCTGCTGCTGTCCAAGGCTGAGCCCAACAGTGATGGTGTTAGTGCCTCTCTGGGGAAGGTGGGAGGAGATCTGTGTGACGGCAACTGCAGCTGCAGAGAGGAGTGAGAACATGTGAGCACAACAGGTCTGCAGACAGCCAGGCCAGTGCTACAGGAGGGGCAGGAGCAGTTTAGATTCCCCCACAGCCCATGGTGAGGACCATGTTTAGGCAGCTGTGACTCTGCAGCCCATGGAGGACCACGGGGAGCAGAGATACAACCGTGGAGGACCCCATGCCAGAGCAGGTGGATGCACAAAGAAGGCAGTGAGCCTGTGCTGGAACAGGCTCCTGGCAGGACCTGTGGCCCCATAGAGCCCTCACTCGATGAGGTTGCTTGTCAGGACTTGAGACCCCAGGAAGAGATTTGTGCTGAAGCTGTCTATTCCTGAAGGACTGCACATCATGGTGGGGATCCACACTGGAGCAGCTGGTGAAGAATTGCAGCCCTTGGGAAGGACCTACACTGGAACAGTTCACAGAGGACTGTCTCCTGTGAGAGAGACTCCACGCTGGAGCAGGGGAAGAGTGTGAAGAGTCCAACCCCTGTGCAGAAAGAAGTGGCAAAGACAATATGTGAGAAACTGATCACAGTCCCATTGCCCATTCCTCTACAGTATTGAGGGGCAGAAGACAGAAAATCAGGAGTGGACATGAGCCCAGGAAGGAGGGAGAACTAGGGGGAAGATGTTTTAAGATCTGTTTTTATTTCCCATTGTCCTATTGATTTGATTGATAATAAACTAATTTCCCTAAGTCGAGTCAGTTTTGCCTGTGATGACAACTGGTGAATGATCCCTCCCCATCCTTATCTCAACCCAGGGGTCTTTCATTGTATTTTCTCCCCCATGTCTAGCTGTGGAGGGGAGTGACAGAGTGGCTTTCATTGGCATTTGATGCCTAGCCTGGGTCAACCCACCACACCTGACTTAGAGGCCATACAGTTCACGTTCAGTAACACCATCAGCAGGTGGTTAACTTTGTCTACTTTTTTAGGTTAGCAAATGTATAAACATGTTAGAGGTAAAGTTTTAGACAAGTCTATTCTAAAATATCATTTTGGTGTATTATAAATTCCACCTCTGGGCAAGCCTTTGCTTAATCTTTCTCTAAATAGGTTAGATAATCAGCTTGAAGAGTCCTTAAGATGTCAGATATTTTTTTTCTTCACATCACTTCCTTTGCCAAGATTAACAATTTCAAACTTTCATACTTGCTAACTATGCATAATGCATTTCCAGATGTGAACACTTGTTTAATCCGGTGAATTCTGTTCCAAAAGTAAGATTTCCACTTAAAGAAACCTGGAGCTTGCACAACCTAAGCTCTAATACTTTGGCACTGGTTACCATCTCTCCATCAATCTGTATAAAAAGCCCATTATAGTGGGAGTTTCCACCTTGAAAAAATCATAATTCTACTATTCTTTTCTCACTTTCTCTATTAACTTGTATCTGTGACAGATATGTCTTCTTCCTTATTTTCTAACAGTTGGCGTCCTCACTGAGGCATTTTTAAAATCAATATTCAGCTATGTATCAAACCAAATATTAAATTCCCTCAGTAGAAAAGGAAGAAGAGATACCTCCATTGTATCACTATAGCAGCACCTATTTTTGCCTTTACTGAGCATAAAGTGTGTAAGATTATAGACTTCGGTCCTATGTCTCATGTACTGAATACCTCATATGTGGTGAATCCATGAATTTTTAGTTGTATGTAAAGAAATTAGTCCAAAGGGGGCCCTAGCAGCATTTGAATTTTGGAAATATAATCAAAATACATCTTTTCATAGCAATCAAATAATAATTTTGTTCATTTGCTTCATTGATACTGTCTCTTTCTTGCTCTCCAAAATCCCCACTATTCTTCATTTCTACTTCCCTCCATATGTGTTTTACTTTACTATTTAATGAACTGTCTTTGCAACACTGATTCTGAAGCTCTGAACACAGTTTATGGTGCTGATAAGACAAACAGACAAACAAACAAACACACAAGCCCAAATGCAAATCTCCATGATGTTGTGCAAAGAAAGCTATACCATTCTATAATACAAGGCATGTGAAAAACAGACTTATATGTTGTAATTTAAAATTTCTGCGTCTTTACATAGAGGGAGACAGAAAGAGAGTACTAGGGAACTGAGATGGAGGGAGGCTTCCTTTTATTTATGGTTTGAAAATATTTCTATTTAGGGTCTGTTGCATAGAAAGAGATTAATTTGCATGAAGTGCTAAAGGTGGGAACCCCTAAGCAAGTCAGCTCTTGGTGTTCCAGCGCTGATGATACCGTCCATCACAGCTCAGCCTTAGGTAGGAAGGTACTGAGGTTCAAATGAAGCTGACTATTTTTTATTGTGGTGACCTGGCACCAGGCAAATATTGTAGAACATCTTGTGCCAGCAGCCAAAGTGATTTACATATAATTTTTTTCTTCTCTCTGAACAGAGTGGACATCTGGTGAATCCTTACGCCTATTAATCTTTCAGTGCACAATCATCTTTGGGTATGTAGCAACTATTTTTCAATCTTTGGGGCATCAACTGAAGTAATGAATAATTCTGTTATATTCTTGCAGGACTGATGGGCATTATGGAGCAACACATTAGGTTTGAGGGTGAAGAAAAGGAGGAAGAGGGGAAATGCGGGCATAAAGCAAATAGCCTATTATTGCCTTTTCATTGCAGCAAACAAAAAGAATTCTTTCTAATCTGCTCCTCAGGGGATCACCATAAAACTCCGACCATCTATATATATTTTGTGAGTGTGTGCATGCGAGTATCTGTGTTAAACTTTCTTGCTGTCAGGTAGCATTTTTAGTACTTCCAAGCTCCTGGTGTCTCTAGCCTTAAACTAAATTGGTGAAGCTATGAAAGTTTTAATCCTTCTTGGCCCAGAAACCGAAATTTCTGTGCCAACTGCACAGAACAAGCAGTGGCAGTGCACAGAATATAAGACACCATGTGTGATTGAACAATGGACTCAGGTACCCAGTGCAAAAAAGTAAAGGAGATGAATACTTAGATAATTGAATCAGGTCTAAATTGAAAGGAAGGTGCATATTTGATGGGGAATTAGGAGTGAGAAATGTATGGGATTATGTTCTGATGTGAGATTTTAGAAATTTCTTACTAACATGTTTAAAACTAGAATCCTGATAGACATTCTTAACAAAGCACATTGGCCTGGAAAATAGAAATAGCAGGACCAGAAAAGGGCTGGGCAAGTTTTCTGTGTTAAAAAGGGATCCTTATTCCAAAAGTTTCTTCTTCCCCTTAAGTTTGAAGAATGCTAAGGGCATTTAAATTACCTTTCATGATCCCTCCCAATGGTCAGCCCCAAGTGTACTGTCTAAACACAGTGCATGGATTGCAGTCCCCCATAAATGCTGTATCACAGGAACATCAGTTCTCTTGAGATACCTGCTTTAACTCAGCTGGGTTATGTTGTGTGTATACTGTAGATCAAGGTAAAGCAGACTGGAGGAAAGTTTGCAGACTGCACACTGATCTGGTTTAACACACTTTTGAGGTACAACTCAGCATTGCTCTCTGTCCTTCTTTCTTTGCATTTTCTTTTGGTGCCTTTCCTTATTGCAATGTATGTAATTCACCTTTGAGTGAAGCCTTTCAGTCTGTGACAGACAAATATTACTGAGAGAAGGCACACTTTTCATTTCAAAAAACAAAACAAAACAAAACAAACAAACAAACAAACAAACAAACAAACAAAACACAAACAAACCAAACCAAACCAAAAAAATCAGTCACTGAACAAGAAATGAGACTGGGCTCTTAACACAGGTAGAAAGAGTTTTCTAAGCAGTAAGTGCATTAAATAAGACCCCTTGTTGTGTGCTGCCAAAAAGAAGAGAGAGAAAAAAAAAAACAAAACAAACAAAACCCCCAGTATTCAAAGAAAATTCTGTCATTGAAGTTCAAAGATATTCCAGCAATTTGATGCAGGTACTATTACTATTATTATTGTTATTATTATGCTCTAGGTTACATAATTGGTCAGTCTAAAAAAAGAGGAACACAAACAGTGTAAATCACTTACTCCATTGCAAAAGAGAGTTGTTTCTGAAGGATGAGTGCTAAGAATTCTTCATGGGGTTATCCCAGAGAATGCTGATGAACTCCTTCCCAGATCCCACTTTAAACATACACAATATACTAGCATATAATTAAACAAGTGCTCTTTGATTATCAAAGACTCATTGAGAATGGCACCAACCCTTTTGGAAGGCACCCAGCCTACTTCCAATTAAAAACTACCTGACCATAAATAATAAAAGCATATTACATACCCAGTAAAAAATGGTTCATAAAATAATGTATTTCAGGAGTTATATTTTAAGGACACCATATGTGTTCCCTGTATAATGAGCTCTTCCCTCTGTAGGTCCAACCAGCAAACTCTCAAATTTAGAGAGTTGAAAATATTATGTTGGTTTATTTTTTTTCCCTAAACATTAACCAGTTGTTTACCTTTCTCCATTTTTAAAATTAAATTATCTGTTTTCTGCATTCCCATTCTCCTTCACAGTAAAGAACCACCTGTAAGTTAAAAGTGAATTTTCAGAAAAGGAGGAAAAATGTTAATAATTTTTGGAGATGCAACCTTAATGAGGATGTTCATATGGAATATATATGTCTATGTGATGTGTATCTGTGTGTTTGGTAATATGCCTATGTACGTGGGTATTTGTACATATGCGTATATAAATATATACATCTAATGCAGACATGATAGTAATATTAGCTTCAGAGGTTAATGATACATTGAATAGCAAATATTTTATGAATATTTTATAATTTAAAGAAAATATAATGTTGATTATTCAAAACAAAGATATTATGTATCTTTTTTTTCTTCTTAAAGCATGGAATTACTGATAAAAACAGTAATGGGATTCTTCCATACCCTAGAGTATATAATAAACCCAAAAGACACTTTCTCAGTGGTTTGAAGTGACAACACATCAGATTGTATGTGCGTATCTGTTTATTTGGCTATTTTGAGGAAGGAAATGATATTTTTTCCGACCTGAAAAATGTCATCTTAGGAAGAAGAAAGACTCTTTCCATACTGGTTACAGTCAAACTCCTACTGCATAATGAGTCAAACTACCAGTTTCATAGGAAATATTCATTCTTACATTTTGGAATTTTTTAGTGACCAGACCTTTCCCCACAGATATATCTATATGTACATACACACAAACATAAACAAATCCACATTATACTGTCCACATTCAAAGCCCTAAAACTGTTTTAAAAATTATGTAGAAAAGAAACTAAGGATTAAACCCTGACATATATAACACCCAGAACTGAAATGTATTTTATACAGAAAATAGAAATTATATAGTTGCCATTCCCAATTGGAAGGGGAGCATGAAGAGCATTCAAAGAACACTTTGTACCAGATAACAGCATTTATTTGTCCACTTTTGGAAAGTCTCATACATGACTTCAGGCTATCAGGATCATACCTTTTGTTAGGAATCACCTTACAGGTCATTCCATAGCTGCCTACTTGAGAGGTTTCATGACTTTCTGTGCTACAAGACCAAAATACAATAGAAAACAAATGATTAAGAGAAATGTATCTAAAATTAGGAAGATTATCAGGAAAGAGATATAGTGAGGATGCACCAGTCACAATCACAAGCACTGGAACTAAAGCAGTTTGGTTTCTAGCAGATCTGTGTACTTTTTGTTTGTAAACTTTTAACTGAATTATGTCAAAATTTTCTGTTACCTCCATATGTACTGATATTTTTTTCTTCTCCTGCTATTAGTGATCTGTAGTGGTTTGTGCTTAGTAGCAATATCAATGTAAGCAGCCATTGAGCTGTCTGCACTCATGAGACATCCTTTGTTTGTGCATTCTTGTCATTTAAACACTGAGTATTTGCAAAGCCAGCAAGTGTTCTGCTACTTTTTTTTCCTAGCTGATGTTGAAACCATCTGCTTTGATAGTTTATTGACATTTAAGAGGACTAGGACTTTGAAATGCTTTCACTGTGAGAAGGGTCATGTTTGACTTCCACAATGCAGACCTCATAAGGTAAAAATATTCTTGTGCTGTACGTAGCTATAGCAATTATCTCATCTGCTTTTTCCATTATTATTATTAATCAAATCTGTCAGTACCTAATTATCTTGAGACCATCACTCCTCAGCTCCACTGGGTTTAAAACAGCCGAGAAAGATATGTTGGGAGATCCAGATACACCTGCAGACCAATTGATCATGTTGCTTTAATCCCAGAATAAGCCAGCCTACACATAATTATAATTATTGCTAAAGAGACTGGAACCCCCATGTCCCACAGATAAGTATCTAGGCCATGGAAATGTGCCTTTGTGCCTGCCTGCATCTTCTGACCATCTGCCTCTCTTTCTCTATTTCTCTTCTCCAGCTTGCATATAAACTAGAACAATTCCAACTGCAAATGCTAGAAAGGGAAACAGTTTCATAACATTATCCATTGTTTTACTTAGTGGTGGAAGTTTTAGGTCTTGGTATACCCTAAGGTAGAGAGGGAAGTTGATGCTAAATCTTTTGTAAATGTATAACCTCCCTGTATCAGAAGGAGCACCAACCATATAAATGCCTCTAAACATTCCATTTTCTTTCATTTAAAAATCAAAAAATCTTGAGAGATGTTTCCCAGAAGTAGGTAGGATAGGGATTAAATCTCCAAATATACTGAGGTGTGCAGTACAACTGGACATAGTCATTATATTACTTTTTCCACTACATTAAGGAAGTTGTGTATTGAATGGGAGGCATAACTGTGCCAGGAAAAAGCAGAAACGTTGACGACAGAAGCACCTTTGAAACTACCCTTCTATTTCAGTATCTGAGCCTTCTTTTAACAAGTCATCCCTGGAAGCATAGTCTCCAGGGTATAAGCTACCTTTCTGAAATTAGTTATGCATAGTATACCTTTGGAATTTGCTTTTCTGATGATATTTGGTGAAGAGGAGGGCAAGATGGTGCAACAGCATTTGACACAACATCAAGCCATCACAGCACCTGTGCAGAAAACTGAAAAATATGGGTTTAGCTCAGATCTCAGCTTCTGTGGAATAAATTCCTTATCTGTGAGGAAACTGGCTTAAAGGAATGAACTGTTTAGAAGGGCACATAATGATAGGACAAAGGGGAATGGCTTTAGAGTGAAAGAGAGTAGGTTTAAATTGGACATTGGGAAGAAATTCTTGGCTGTGAGGATGGCGAGGCCCTGGCACAGATTTCTCAGAGGAGCCATGGCCGCCCCATCTCTGGAAGGGTTTAAGGCCAGGTTGGACAGGGCTTGGAGCAACCTGGTCTAGTGAAAGTTGCCCCTGCCCATGGCAGGAGAAGTTGGAACAAGATGGTCTTTTAGGTCCCTTCCATCCCAAACTATTCTTTAATTCTGTGAAATGTACAAACTACAAAGAACATTGTGAGCATGCCACACACCTCTCCAGCTGAAGTGATGGCATTTTACTGTAGGAGTCATGGAGGAACACATTGGATAGTATGACATAGGAGAACACTGTTTCAGGCAGACCTGGATTTAAAAGCAAGTCTGTATTTTAATCATCCCAACCAGTGAATGAAATTCCTTTGTGCAGGGACCATTAAATACATCCTGCAGAGAGCTCAGTAAGCTCTGTCTTCTCTCTGAGATCTGGTAATCATCATGGTAATTTCACCTGATGAAGAACACATACTGTAGGCATTTTTCACTTCCCCACAATATAATCATGCAAAACAAGATTTTTACTTTGTCATTGGCTTCACATGCCAGGCCCCTCTACTTGTGACCACCTACCAAAGAGATCCCAAAACAAACCCAGATATTTTAGAGAATGTTGCCCTATCCCTCATTCAGGTATCGTGATCTGTATTAGTAAATCCTGCTTTACGATACTAATATCCACATCATCACTATGATTGTTACTTGACCCATGATTATCTTGAATTCAAACAGAAAGACAATCTCCTCTGATTTCAAATCACCTTATGTTCCAGACTGATAATGTTATTTTTGATGCCCACATTCCTTAACCTCCAAATCTCTGGATTAATCAGGCTGCAATCACATAAAAATCGGTACTACTTAGGCCCAGAGGGAATCATACTATAGAAGTATCTAGAAAATTTCTGGTTAAATGAAAAGGACGTATTGGACATTCCCTATAACATCTCTATAATTTCATGGGAGTTGATTACATAGAGGTAATTCATTCAGGTGAATAAGGAAGGTTTAGCTAAGGAAACTTTAGCTAGTAAAAGAAGAGCTGAAGCAAGTTTTTTTAAACCATTGCAATTTGACCTGTTTTTGATTCTTCATTATCATTATAATTTCAAAGAGCTAAATTATACTATTTTTTTTCTTTTGCTGTCTCAGGACAATAACTGCCAGTACCAGAATATTTTACCTGTGTCATTTTTGATAACTCTCTGTAGAATACAAGAAGCCAGCAAACTATTTTTTTCATTCATTAATAAATCTTTGTTGTTTGTTGTTTAAAGAGAAAATAGGAAAGGAGATGGGGAAAATGAACCCTGAGCAAGTCTCAGTTAGCAGATGATACCAGAAATCTTTCTAAAGATTTGCTCTCACAGTTCTGTGTCTTATTGCTACCCTATGAATTACCTCACATTGTTCAACTTTTTTCACAGTCTCGGACAACGATTTCATTTGAAGCGAGTGGGGACAAATTTTAGAATGGAAAACTGTTCATCCAGAGAAAGAATGTTCTTCATTGCAACCAGATAGCCACGTTTTGAGGGACACAAGTTTTTGTGACCCAATGTCCATATCCCAAAACGGTGAAAAGAATCTGGACATGCATCACAAGGCAAATAAATAAAACAGGACCTAACCAAGACAAAACTGAAAGCAAAAAAAAAAAAAAAAAACAAAAACAAAACAAAACAAAAAAAACCCACCCAAATCCACTTTTTTTCCTCAAAGCAACTTTCTGTCCTTAGTAAAAGTATCCTGTTACATACAAATACATGAAGATGCTATACTGTAAGATTTCCACTGTCCCCCAAAGCTCTAAACCCTAAAGAAGTTAATTTCTTGCTGAAAATGATGTTCTCACTATTGCCAAGGGAAGTGCCACATTAGGAAGGCCAAATAACATGGTCCGTGGGTCATTTTAGGAAGGTTTTTCTGTGGATGATGGAAATCAGTGAGTCTTATGATCCCATCAGCTCTGTTCATTATTAGGGAATTTCAGAAGAAAATTTCACTTTCAGTACTTTTTGTACACAATCAACTTTCCTTTTCTCTATCAAATCATTTTGCTGCAGTCTGGTCAGTGCACACAATGCTCTAACTCAGTGTTGGTGTCATGTTATTGTACGACCTAGAATATAAAAAAAACTCTCTGGTCTCTTCTCAAGGTGAAGCTGATGGAAATCCAGAAGATACGGTTAACCAGGTCTGGTGGAAACCAGGTAGTATAAATCCTTTATTAATCTGAGACCTCGATAGTGTCTGAATTAAGAGAGTATATATTAGAAATAGCGTCTGCCCAATGTCTATAAGATTTGTTCC
>JAWWMO010000096.1:65867772-65879673 GCA_035047845.1 Dendrocincla fuliginosa
GGATTTGCATACCCTCCCAATCTCCACCCACGTTCTGGAACCTTCCTGTAACCCTCTATATAAGCCCGAGTCTCATTTGAATAAACTGCTATTCTGCCTCGCCTCTTTTCAGGGTGTGCCGTGTCTCCCCTTTACCCTTCAAAGCTCTGTTATAGGTTCTGTTTGGAGTCAGGTCAAAGTGCATTGATCTTCAGTGCCTTTAACAAATCCTCAAAGAACCACACTATGGACTGTAAGGCATAGTTCAAATATCTACAAGCAACTCATAATATACCCATCCTTGATACAGTATAATGGATCACGGGAGTACTCTGCAAATGTGCATGCAGAAGTCCTAAAACCATGGATCATGAACATGATAGACTGTAACAGTCCCTTCAAAGAGTTTTCAATCTATGCTATCTGTGTGGATTTAGAAAACAGCAGATTTCTACATGCATGACTCCTCTGCACACTAAGAAGCTTACCAGAATTTGTGGTGTATGAAAAATACATTTCAGTAATTATTCTGCTAGGGAAAAAAACCTTCTTTTCAAACATGTATCTGATGTCCACTAGCTGTTGGTTTTGCCCCCTTTAGCCATGCCAAGTGGTTCTATGCAGCTTTCCTGATTGTATAACTAGAACTCAAAATCTATATAGTTTCTTTAGTATCAATGTATTACATAAATTTTGTGAATGGGAGCAATCATCTAGTCCCAGTTCCCCAAATGGTCTAGTGAAAATGAGATTAGAATATGTGCAAAGCTCCAGTGATGATTTGTACCAAATATTGTGATCCTTAATATTTTAGTGCAAAGAAAAGAAAAATTTACACACAGGTCAGCTTTTCCTACCTGTTATTAATAATTGAAAGACTGTATTGGTTAATTCGGTCCTTATGACTCAATTGATATGTTCTCACAATTTCTCTAAAGAGATCTATCATTATCGTCTCTGAGTTCAGTTTTTCATGAGAAATATTTTAACTTTCTTCACTTGTGATAAAGTCAGAAGCACGAGTTGAAGCCTCACCCAGAGTACACACCAGGATAAATAACTGTGAATATGTCCTGGGTCATCCAGGTTGGAAGCCAAAGGTTACACCTTGTGTGGTACTAATCACACTGTTCCTCTAACATTGGCTACAGAAACATTTGGCACTTATATCAGCTGGTTTTGCCATGATGGATTCTTGACCTTAGTAGTCACTTTATCTCTAGCCAGGCCTGATTTTGCCCATGGGAATTTTTAGTAGTTATAATTGCTACCGCATAGGGTGCAGGAGAGGAAGAAGGGAAGTCAGCTGATGTAAACTACTTTTGTCAGTACACACTGAAGTACCCTCTATCCTGTTTACACCTCTTCATGAATTTATGCCAAGCAAAGCTATGTGAAGCATCATATCCCACTTCCCAGATAGGTTACATGTTTCCTTTCCACTTGACCTGTGTTACCAACAATGTATTTACATTGTGTACATTCTTTGATGTGCATATTTCTGTCTGCAGCAGCAAACTTCTGCAACATATTAGGTGACAGAAATACAAAAATAGTCATGAAGGACTTATACTGGTTGGTTTTCTTGCTGTTGGTGCTGTGTCTCCTCTGGTTCAGCTGGAAGTTCTGAATAAGCTGCTATGATTTTTCTTTCTGAAATTTGCAAAAGAAATTTGCTCAGGGACTGAGACCATGCATGTCAGATAGCAAATTTATATGGCTGGCATACAACGTACATGGCCCAGAATGTAAGGCTTGATAATGGAAAACCTGACAAAATTGTAAGTGGTCCTAGTGGGCAATACTACGATACAGCGTTATTATGCCAGATTTCCAAAAACGTATATTACTCAAGAACTGAAATTACTGTTGGCAGCCCAGGACCTTGTAATGCATTGAACAAACTGTAGTTTCTGACTAATATTTGCATGCCTGTCTAAGAATATATAAATGTGACAGTTTCCCTCCTGGAAAAACTAAAATCCCTAATGAATTGAAGGGCCAAACATGCAAATAAACCTCATGATTCACACATGTGTCTTTCATTTAATTTCTCAAAATGTATTTTGCATTTTGATTATGCTACAAAATGCAGCATGGAGGGCAGAGTGGTGAGAAAAATAGAAGTGTGCGTACAACATATTTTTCATATCAAACAATGTGATTTACTTTAATCATTTCAGGAGAACAAATAACTGCAAGTGCATTATTTGAATGCCTTCCAGGGGTATGTAGTCAAGCTAAAAAAAAAAAAAAAAAAGTGATGCTGTATATACATGCTTTTTATAAGCTGTAGGCCTGATTTTTCTCTCAATCACTCTGTCTTTCCCCTGGTACAATATGAATTTTGGCTTTAACTAAATTGTACTTCGTTTTTACATAAGTCAGTGAGAGGAGAATCATGTCTCAGATACCTTTGCTGTGACAGAACTGAAGCAGTTATGGTTGGCTATGTATATAGTGTTGGACAAAAAAATCAGTATTATTTATTTAGACCCTCAGATACATTCAACTATGCTAAAACTCTTCAAGTAGGAGGAAGTTCACCCAGAAAATACCACATGTTGCATCCCCAAGACATGCACAGGACTACTCCTACAGGTGTAAGCAGAAAGTATTTAACTGCTACTTATCCTTCTTCTCAAGGTTAGTGAAGACAAAGGGCAGTGGAGGAGAATATCCTCCTTGAAAATTTTTCTGAGAGAAAAGATAGATGTCCTCTGGCAAATCTGGATGCAGAGTTTTTAAGACATATATTTGCTCAGCCCTCTGGCTCACAGCTTTTAAGCTATTCCTTTCTAAAGAAGCTGCTGAAAAAAAAGAAAGCAAGCTGAACTTCATCACTTCTGATCACAGTTAAATCCACTCATGGAATTTAGTGCAACTGAAATTCCAGCTGAAGGGTGGGCTTCTGCCCACACCCCTGCAGGAGCACGTGAAGGGTGATGGATGTTTGGGTTGTAGTAGTGCAGTGAGGAAAGGTTCACCAGCAGATCCCTCTCAGCACACAACACTGGTACTTGTCAGTCCCTACCATACCTGCAAAATATCTAAAAGGCAAAAGTGACTTATTTTCAGTCTATCAGTGCTATTTTTGCTCCAGATAAAGATTAGAACATTTCAGAATTTAATATATGAGGCAAACTGTTGTGGTTGAGCCATAGGGCTTTCTGTTACCTGCAAATGGCATCTGCTTTCCTCTTTTTAATGCTGCTGTTGAAAAATTAAAAGGATCATTTTTGTTTTGTTTTCATCCTGGAAGGTGTTGTTTTTTTTCTTTTTTTTTCTTCATTCAAATCATGAGCAACCACAACAAAAAACTGTCTCCATTTTTTTCTTTTCAAGATTGAAATGCTGATTTTTTTCAAATACTATTTTCCAATCAGCTCTAACGCAACACAAGTAATAACCAAGTCAGACCAAAGAAGGTGATTTTTTTCATGACTGTCAAATAATGACAACATGAAGCAGAGACAAATATCATCCTGAAATTAATCATACAGAATGGATCACAGTGAACATCCCCTCTTTCTGCCCAAAAGATGCATTTCATTTTCCTATCTTTATTCACATACAGATTCAAGCAGAGAAAGCTGTCTCAAAAAGCTATTTCTTTAAGATACCACAAAATAGAAAGGTTAATAGTTAACGCTGTGAAGAGTCCCATTATTAAAACTGCTTTGCCATGCAATACCAGGACAAATGGAAAATGAAAATTAGCCTAGACATCTACAACCTCACAAAGGAGATTCAAAGTCTCTGGGGTTGTCATTCCAGCATCTTTACATGATAATCAAGCAGGTTTTGTGTACTTACTGTAGTTAATGCCACCTCTTCCCATTTTCATTTTGTTGCCAGCACAGAAAATATAACCAATAATGTGCGTGTTCTTTTTTTCTTGGAGGGGAGGAGAGGGGAAAAAAAAAGAATTTAATTGACAGATAAAACGGATGTAGAAAGGGTAATTTCATTTTCCATCAGAAGAAGTAAGGTTTTATGTTGGGAATTAAATTAACAGCACATGAAATTGGCTTTTCCTAAGTTCATATTTTTTAAACTTTTTTCTTTTTTTTTTTTTTTTAATAAGAAGAAGAAGAAGGAAGAGAAGTAAGAAAAAGACCCCCAAACCAAGGTAGAGTTGTAAAAAGCCTGACTATGAGCGCAGATGATTTCCAAAGACAATAAAACTTTTCCAGTGCAGTGTGGTTGTGGGCCTGCTTGCTTTTCATCACTCTGCATTTTCTGCTTGTGTGATACTAAAAAGTTATGCTTATAAATGTTTCCTGACTTCTTTGTGTGATGTTTCATCCTCCAACTCCAGCTGGTTTCAAGCTCCACTCCCCACCCCACATCTTTTCTTCTCTTTCCTCAGCTTATTCAAGTTGCCTGCGGGTTGTGATTTATCTTTGCAGTTAATACATTTGTATTCACATAATTTTTTGCTTCTGTTTGGCTAGGCAAATCTCTATTGGAATACCAATATGTATGGATTTCCATATTGTCATCACTGACAAAATAGCAACATGGGAGTGAAAAAAAAATCTAAGTGATGAGCAAGAAAAAAATATGCAGAAAAGGAAAAAATCATTTTGAAATCACAAAATGCAGTGTCTTCCCCCTCCCTCTTTTAATGCATAAAAGTGAAGTTAATGACAAAACCCCTTGCTAATGTTGTGCTTAGTAGAAACAAAGAGGATATTTCTAAAGAGTTCCCCTGATAATTTATCAAGACAAGTGTAAAAATCAACTATGAATCAAGCAAAGACAAAGATACATGCACCCACATGTGCATGTGCCCATTAAAAAAGCCCAAGCAAACCAAAAAGAACATCCTTCCCCCCTTGAAATTATAACAAACACTTATGATTAGCATTGTAATCATCTAAAAGCTGTATAGTTTTGACAATTTTTAGTTTGTTAGTTGAAAACCTATGTTCTCAGCTTTAGTCATGCAACAAAAATATTTTAAAAATTTTTATTCTTTAAAAATCTGTTACTGTGTTTCACCAGCAGAACACCCTTTAATACAAGAAGGTCAAATTTTGCAACATATTTTCATGAAATTAATTTTTTTGTTCAAGGAAATTGGTGGCAATGGTGTAATTTTCAGAAGTATCTCACAACTTTAAATGTTCCTGAAATGAATACTAGCTGAGAAGATGAAATTAAGCAATTTCATCTAAATACACAAGCAGCACTAAATGCTAAGTACATGGAGCTGGTCATGTAATCTTAAGCAGTCTTATATATTTCAGTAGATGATGGACAAACCTATGTATGTTCTTGTAGTGAGCTGACCAAACACCCAGAAAGCTGCTCCCTCATTCAGTGGCACAGGGAAGGAAAAAGGGACTGTGAGTCAAGACAAAGACAGGGAGATCACTTATCAATTACCATCACACGCCAAATATACTGCTTGGTGAAAATTAATTTAACATGCTGCCATCTAAAATAGACTTAAGTAATGAGAAACTAAGATTTAAAAAAAAAAAAAAAAAAGAATAATGATTTTCTTCCCACCACCATTTTTTCCAGACTCATCTTTACTACTTCACTCTGAGCCTCTCTCCCTGTCTCCCTTGAGGAGTGAGATTGGGTGGCAATGGTCATGGTTCATACACAAGTTTCTCACTTCTGCTCCTTCCTTCTCACACTTGTTCCCTAGTCCAGAATGGATCCTTCTCATGGGATCTTGTTTCTGTCAGGCACATGCTCCAGCTGGAAGTACTCCACAGGTAAGTATAATTGTATTTACCAATGATAAAGATAGCTTACCGTGTCCATTGTTTTTTGCTTAGACCCAGTCTAAAGTAAAACCTAGAAAGAGAGTATTAGTGGTTTAATTCAATAACAGGCTTTTTCTAGTGTTTTAGCAGACAGCATTTCTATTAGGATGTTTAAAGCTATGTCCTTTTTTCAACATTCCCCCTCCCCACCCCCTTTCTCTTTTTTATTTGTTCCTGACTGAAGTGGTAGCTGGGATTTTGTGATAGAAACATTATCCTGATAAGTTTAGTGAGGATGATTCATTTGCTGAGTGCTGGCTATAAAGAAAGACAACATGTGGGATTCATAGAATTACAGAATGGTTTGGTTGGAGAGAGACATTAAAGATCATGTAGTTCCAACCCCCTGCCACGGGCAGGGACACCTTCCACTAGACCAGGTGGCTCACAACCCAGCCCTGGATTCTTCTGCCCTAGCTTAGACACCTAACACTGACGTTTGGAAAACATCCCTTAGAGACAATGGATGACAGGTGATACCTCCAAAGAACAATTACTCTCGCTTTGGATGAAGGTCTGAAATAAACCTGAACAAGCTTCATCTAAAAGTATTTATTTACAATTCTAATTAGTTCTAATATTGAGAATGAATTTTTAGAAATCAGTTATCAGATGAGCACTGTCTTGGTCTGATACTCAGCTATGACTTGGGCAAGCTGACCTGACACACTTGTCTTGATATTCCAAACCCAATGCAAAGAAGGAACAGGAATATTTGCTGAGGATGGGACAAATGTCTTTCTCAGTTTTGTGCTATGTTTGAACAGGACTAAGCAGGTGGTGGTTCACTGTAGAACCTGTTCAAAAGACTAAGATTCCTTTGTGAGTAATTTGGGAGAATGGAGCAAACTCTGGTAGGATTTAAGGAGCTGCACAGATTTCACCATGTCTGCTGCTCAGCTATAACAAACTGATCTTTTCACCACCATCTCAATTTGGGTAAATATTTCATATGATGAAAATTAAAGACTACAAAAATAAAATAATAGTCTGGGCAGGTACAGCTCCAACTGGAGAGAGGATGAGAGGAGAAGAGACCTATACCAGGCAAACGCCAATTACTTTACTTAATTCATTACCACCTTAAATGTAGGCAAATGGATGACACTAGGAGAATTACACAAGTTACCATAGAGAGAGTTGAATTCCAGCTTAAAGAGCTTCTTTATCTCTTTACATACAAATAAATAAATGTATACAAATATATATATACACAAGCATACTTACATGTATTTATGTACATGTATTTAAACCATATATGTAGTTATGCAGATACAGAGTTATATACGTATATTTATTTGTGTGTGCATATGCATAAATAAATGTTTAATTTCTCAGAATCTGGTTTTGCTCCTGTTTTCCCAGTACTGTAGATATCATCTGTCAAGAGAGAGAAAATTCACAATAATAAAATTTACAATAGAATTATTTTAATAGGTAAAAAAAGAACATGAAGAAGAAGACATAGGGAGAGAAAGACAGACAAAAAAGAGGGAAAGAAGAAAGATAAGTGTGAGATGAAGGTATGCATTTTAGGGTGACTGCATTCTCAGAGAATAAGAGCTTTATCTTGATTTCAAGCTCTCCTTCTAACAATAAGGGATAGCATCTCAGAAAATGGAACTTCTTTTTTCTTTTGCTGACCTACTAAAATAAAATAAAACACAGTAAAAAAAAAAAATCTCCATTGCTGAGATATTTCCTTTTTCTTACCTTTCTGCTGATAAGAGCTCTCAGTGTTTCTGGATAAGAAGAGATACTTTATTGTCTTCTGCAAAGATATAAGAGAAGAGAGGGGAAAAAACAATGCCTTTTGTTAGAAAGGAAAGTAAGTGCAATTTGAAGAGCAATTGTAATAGACAGTATTGCTGAAGGCAAACAGAAGTTAAGAAGTAAGCGTTTTAGAATATTATCCTTCCTTAACATTTTGATAAAGTTCCTGAAAATGGGAGCCACTTTTGCCTCCGCAGCACTTTAATTTCCTATAATCATCTCTGATGGAACAGATGATACACACAGAGTTACCCCAGGTATTGTTTAAGTGGGGACTGAATTACTTTTATACTATCACTAAATGATTGAAAAAAGGAAGCAAAACACATTTTCAGCATCACTCTGCTTCCATGCTGCAAGCCCAGCATAGTGATGCTCTCTCTAATTCTGTTTAAACTGCATTCCAGAAGTATTCACAAGTCAATTTTTTAAAGGCATTAAAAAGAATGTACAAGCAACATACTATGGAAAGCAGAAGCAATGTTTCATTATCAGGCCAAGAAGAAAGGGACGTATTGAAAAAAAACCCCACAAACTACAGACTTTGAGGAACTGCTACTTATCTTTTCCACTTGGGTGACTTTAGGGTTCACTACCAAATTGAAACACCATTTTCTGAACAATAATACTATACTTTTTTTTTTTGACATCACAAAAGAATGTTTTTAAGGAATAAAAAATGTATTTCCCTTATGTAATCAAAAACAAAACTCTATAAATTATAATGCAATGTACAGTCCAATTCCTTCATTCAATGCATTTAAATGGTATGTGCTGATTAAACTCTTAGTCATTTATGTTAAATGTCTAATGAAAAGCTTTTTTGAATGTGGTTTAACCCATATTAAATGCCATAGTGGTGTCCCTGGAATTAAAAAAAAATAAAAAAAAATTAATCCTATTCTTTGTTCCCTTTATACATTTTAATAAATTATACTGCATCTTCCTAATGCATTTATGTCTCAGACAAAATGCCAAATGGTTTGATCCTTTCAATAAAAAGCCAGGGAACAAATTTGCACATTAAAATGTGGAGTGATTCAACAATTCAAGGCATAGTGTTTTCCAAAAGATGATGTGTTTTCTATGTTTCTTAATAAATCTGCATGATGATTTCTGCTTTGTGTGTAAGCAGGCTCAGTTGGAAGTTTGCTGAGGGTGTTTTTTTTTTTTTTCTTTCCCTTTCTACAGCTTAACAGAATAAACACGATTTTCAAAATGCACTGGAATTCAGAGTATAGTAAGTTAGTATAAGGTCTTCAGTAAGCTGGCAGTTGACAGAACTGTAGATAACACAAGTAAACTCAGAACAGCCAAGGTATTCTCTTCATGCCTCATTGACATAGAACCAGCAAGATCCAGCACTGGACTAGTTACTCTTTCACGTGTAAGGTCAAATCCCATGTCCAGTTTATCAAACTTGTTTTTAAAAATATTTAAGGATGGGCATTCCTCAACCTGCTAAAGTTACCAGTTTCTTTCTTTCATGATCCTTTCAAAAAGAAAAATACAGCAGATTCCCATTGTCTTCTCTGTTACACAGGGTAATTTTTCAAGTTGCAGAATCAGCTGATTGTTTCTTGCTTTCCCCCCAAGAACTTGGAAAATAGTCATTGCAGTATTTAACTAAGTTTCTATATCTGAAAATGGTTTGCTCATTTTGACTCCACACTTAGCAGACTTGAAAGTTGTTTCAACACTCAAAACATTAGCATTGAATGTTTTGTGATCCAAATTTAAAATCCAGTCAAGGGTAAGTTTATATAAATTTTAGACAGACATTAAGCAGAATAATTTCAACAACAGCAGCAATAATGTAAGTACCTCAACAAGAAAATTAAACAAGAGTTGGAAATACTTATGTTAACAGAATTCAAGATAGGGGAATTAGAGTGTAACTAATGGTTATTTACGTGTGTGTGGAGAAGTGTGCAAGGAAAAGAAACAGATTACACTTAAGTATGCTCTGTTTCATCCTGATTACTAAAACATTCCTTTTAAGATTCCTAAGACTTGCATGGTTTAGGAAAAATCTATATCTACAGATTACAACTGAGAGTCTTCAGATACACTTTTAAGCCTAAATACACTGTACCATTACAGGATTTCTGTTTTTTCATTTAAAGGAAAAATTATATTTATTTGCCTAGAATCCGAAAGTGGTCCAAATTGGAAAGTGTTAACATTATTAAAATGACTGCTGGACTAAACCTTCTGGGAAATGAAGAAATACAGTGATAATTAATGGTAAAGAGCAGCTCTATACTGTGGACTTTTGTACTGTGGATGTCAACTGATTCATGGTACATGGGTGGCTGATAAAGAACCCAAGGATTCTTCCTTGGAGACAAGACGCTAATGTTTTTTCTATATTTTTTTTTACCCTAGGTGTTCCTGAAACTTTGAGTGCTTAATGCTTCCTCTTTATGTGGCTTAAGGACAGTCTTGGAGCTGCAAGAGTTTATTCCTAACTATAGTAAGTGATCAAAAGTAAGAAAGTCATAAAAATTTAGTTCTTGAAATTCCTGCTGTTCTGGATGTTAAATCAGGACCTTGAAAGAACTCAAACCCTGGCGGACAATAGCCCAACAAAAATTTTCAAACTAAACTTCCAGACGTGCATGAAAACAGAGTTGATAGAAGTCAGAGGTCTTATTTATCTAGGAGCCTGAAAATATGATCACTCTGTGTCTAGTAAAAAACCCCAAACCCTTGGAATCTCAGTAGTTTTACCTTCTTGTCTTCAGAGTCTCCTTGTTCCTCCTCTGTCAAGTCACTTTCCACCATCTGTAAATTAAATATAATAAATTTGCTTCTGATATGAGAAGGCTTTCTTGTCTATTTTAATGAAGAATTTCTTACCTTGGGAAAAATTTAAAAATGGCAAATTTTGGATATAATTCAAGGGATGGGGGGTAGCTTTTTAGTTATAGCAATTCCTTTTGGTCCTTTTTTTTAGCTGGTTTAGCTTGAAGAGAAGGTAGAGTAGTTAACCTTAAAGAGAGTAAGGGAAAGAGATCGTCTTTAGTGGAAAGTTGGGATGTTATATTCTGAACCAGCTGTACAACATTCTTTCTGGGTACAGCTGTAAACTGCAGTGAATAAAACTGCAGTGAGTAATTCTGTGGCCTAATGAAAAAAAAAAAAATTAGAGAAACTTACAAGGAATTCAGGGAAATTGCCAATGGATAGGAATGGGATATAGGCAAAGCTGCTCACTGTGTAGAAAATACCTTTTCTTGTTGCATGTTGTCAGGGATAGAGAATAATAGGAATAAGAATGTTAAGAAGAGGACGAAAAAAATGAAAAAAAACAGCCTTTCCCTGTGTTGTACATTTTACCTGCCTCATGAAGCTGTGCTCCAAAACACTGTTACAGGCAGGTGGTACATCCTAAAGATGAATCAGTAGCAGCTCACAAACATTTGAAAACATCTGGCACAAGCTTTCCCAGTTTGTATTCCCCAGCTCACTAGTCAACAAAGAGAACTCAGTAGCATGTTGGGAGTGCAGGGTCCAGTCAACTGCAGAGGGTTCATGTAGAGAAAAAAGTGGGCGTTATAGTCTGATGTTTTTATAAAAGGTCTCCTCACTTCAGATCTGTCTGAATATTCATCCTTAGTTATGCTCTGTACTTTCCCTGTGCCATATCACAATTGCTTTCCATAGGGCATCACTCACCTTTGCATCCACAGCCATAAAATAAATGATTTGGGCTGAAGTGTTCTGTTGGGCACAGAACAGATGGTACTAGCCACAGAAAAAACCCAGTAACACCTGGTTTCAGATATTCAGGCAGCAAATTCCCTGCCCCCAAAGCCATGGCTCATTATTCAGTCCAGATAATGGACAATTCAGACAAAATTTAGCTATTTAAATCTCAGTTTCTGAAACCAACCAGACTCTCCAATTCCCTCTGCAGATCCAGCTTTGCCTTGGCTACATCTGTCCACAACTGTTCTCTGGATGGACTTTTCCATACATATGAAATCCTTTTCTAGTAACAAATATATGCGGCTGTAGCTGTTTCAAGCTGTTTTCTGTGTAATAGTCCCAGCAGCTGTTTTCACTTCAGTGGTCTCCTGTTGAGCTGTAATTTAAAAAAGTTATTCTCCAGTTTCTTCATTCATTAGATCTGTCATCTGCAAAATCAAGTTTTAAATTTTTCTTTTCTCTTCACCATTATTTGATACCTCTGTGGAACATATTGCATTTACCCTGCTTTCCTTTATAGCCTTTGGCATGATATATTTACTAGTAATGTTTAAGCTATCTTTTGAGGAGAAACTGGAAAACAGAGAATGACCACAAATACCCCCTTTTTTTTTTTTTCTTTTTTTTTTTTTCTTTTTTTTTTTTTTTT
>JAWWMO010000096.1:65912982-65923086 GCA_035047845.1 Dendrocincla fuliginosa
GTATCCACTCCTGGTCCCACTCTTGGTCAGTGTTTCATGTCTAAAGAATATACATATGCATAAGCAATCCTTTGCATCCCTTTCAAAAGGGATTTGCTAAGGTTTCAAAGTTTAGTACGCTATTAATTACTTCCCAAGGATCTATTGCAGCAAGGAGTCTCTCTCAAACTTGAGGAATAACTTTTAGACATGTCTCTACTAAAGGAGATGTCCTGGCATGCAGCCCACCTCAGTTTGGGAGAGCCAAACAGGCTACAGGTTGTCCAATTTTTATGGAGTAAGATATGTTGCATACAAGCAACAAGTCTGGGTCATCCTTCCAGACAGCCCTTGGTTACTGAGCTGATTCACCCCCCAAAGTCCAGCGTGTAATGCCAGTCCCACTAACACAGCAAAACTGTTACTGGTGTGTCATGCAGGCACTGAGTCTATCAAAGCTGTGCATCTAATTTAAACACTAGGACATGAAAAGATCAGTTTTTAACCAAGAGTACAAATATTTTGTTGGCCTATTTGTTCATCTAGCATGGTTTGACTAACTCTATATAATTTCTCCACTGGAGATGAGAAGAAGCCAATTCAGTGGGAACAGTGAAGGCAAGTGAATTCTTGATGTGCTGAAACAAGGATCTAAGCTGTTCTTCCTGTGCTGCACATGCCGGTATTGCTATAGGGGTTGAGAATGGCCCCTACCACAACAAGCAGCCACTGACAGTAGTTTTGACTGGAATCACAAGAACCAGCGGCTGCTGGTAAGGTATAATTTACCTTAAAGAGTGTCCCAACACCTAAATTTGATTTCCCATCTTTATCTCCTCTCCTTTAAACTGCAATCTGGGGTTGTTTTTTACAAAAGACACAAATGAAAAGTATGGCACAGTAGTGGCAAGGAAACCTCTTGGTTCTCAATTATCACTTCAATAACCAAAAGGCAAACCCTTTTAAATTTGATACGTACCCTATTTTTCCCAGATACATGTCTCAGTCAAGATAAAAAATAAGATGAAATGGTCTAAAAATGTCATCCTGCTAGTGTTTCTAATTAGGAAAATTTGTTTGGATTATTCAGAGTGGGCTGATACTAGTGGTTCTGCATTGCCTATTTTGCACAAATTATTTTCAACTGGTCACTAGTCAGACTTTATCTTATCTTGTCTTATATTGTTTTAACATTCAATCCGCAGCAACTACAGACATAATTTCCTTCTTTAGTGCTGGATAGTTCTTACTTGCTTCAACCCGTGATCATGTCAGCCTCGAGAGGAAAGAGGTACATGTGTAGGTCACAGAGATCAGAAAGGAAAGAATTTAGGCAGCAAAACCCCGATGTGAAACATCTAAGGAGGGACAATTTGAAATTGCCATGTGGGACTCTGAACGTGAGTGTGTTAACTAGCAGCTCACAAGCTCTGCCTATTCCTCTGTTCCTGCTTCAGTTTGACAGGATTGGCACAAGGAAGCTCTCAAAACTGTCAGACTTGCACATTTGATGAGTCCAGGTTCTTTTCAAGCCCTATGGCAATGTCCTTTTACTCACACAGTAAAAGCTTGTTACCTGGTCACAAACATAGTCCTGCTTCAAAGCTCCCTGCTCTCTTTCCACTGCTGATTTCTGTGTTTTCCCAGTTACTCAGCATCAAACCCAGAAAATCCTGGACTGCTGGATTCCTGAGGCTTTTTTTTTTCTTCTTTCTTTTTTTTCTTTTTTTCTTCTCTTTTCTGTATTCCCATCCAAGTTCCTAAGCTTGGCCTTTCCCCTTTGCTCATTCTGTTTTATGACAACCAAAGCTAACGTAGTAAAATTGTTTAGCTAAATTTAAAATAGAGCAAACAATTCAAGTAAGGAAACAGTTGCGCATCCTGTCCATGGGTCTATGGAAGTCAAATAATGTTGATTTAATAAAACACATCAGAGTCTCTGCAAGACAGTACATAATGAAGGACCAACCAAATGAAATAGAGAACAGAAGCACAGACTATGAGAGAACATCACAGATATCAGCAGCTCTGTAAGACATTCTCACATATAACACAGTACATGACAAGACATTTAGTGGCATGAGCTGAAACTGTGCCGTGTGCCAGTGTGGACATGGCGTAATAGCAGGTCATCCAATCTGATGTAATTTGCTCTGACCAGCTGTCATGTCTTGGTTTTCATTCCTAAGCAAAAAAAAAAGCCATGCATGGAATGTTGTGGGAGTGTTGGAGTAATAATAAAGTATGCAAAGATTATAACAAAATATGCAAAAGGAGTAATACAATAATTTATGTGGCAGAAAAATGTCTCTGTCCATGATAAGATTAGTCTGCTATATGTGCTTCAGTGTCTAAGACTAAGCTCTCTGTTTTGTTCCTCTGCATGACAGAAGATGAAAAGTCAGAAAATAGAGTGGGCAGATTTTTTGTTTGTTATTATTAAAATTGTTTTGTTTTAGTTGCTTTCCCTCTACTCAGCCGTGTGGTACTTTGCTTTCTACTCAGCCATGTGGTACTTTGCTTTCACAAGACTAAGTCTATAGTCTCAGGCTTTGGACAAATCTTAATTGAGAGGAAAATTCAAACATTGGTGATGAGCTGTGCAAGGTCTTATGCAAGTCTGCACCACAGAGAAGATATTTTCTGTACAAGGAAGACAGCTGAATTTTGAAGTTTCTTATTCTTTTTGGTGATCTCAACTTGGTTACACTGCTGCTCTTAAATAAAGTCTAGGTTCATATTTGTTCTCTGAATTTCCAACTTAATTATGCCTCATTACCCATGTCTTTACTTATATTCAAAAGATAGCACAGAATTTTGTGTGGGATCCTGGATTTTAACAGGAAATATTACCATCCATGATTTTGTTTCCAACTACTTTGAGTTTATGCCCTTTCATGAGATTTCCGCCTGCACAGAGTCATAGACTCACTAAGGTGGACAAACCTCCAAGATAATTAAGTCCAGCTGTTAACCCAGCACCATGCCATTCACCACTAAACTGTATTTGCAAGTGCCAATTCCACATGCCTTTTGAACACTTCCAGGGGTTGTGATTCCAACACTTCCCTGAGCAGACTGTTCCAACACCTGACCAGACTCCACAATAGGAGCCAGCAAATCAGAACTCTTTTCAGGTAAGTACTGGCACCAATCACACATGACCCTATCAGAACCATTTATAATCTGAAAGACATTGCTCTCTTTTTACTCTCTAAAGCCACCTGAAAGGACGTTTGTAAGAAAGTGGGTGTCAGATTCCTCTCCCAAGGAACAGGAGATAGGATGAGAGGAAATGGCCTCAGGTCGCACCAGAGGAGGTTTAAGTTGTATATTAGGAAAAATGCCTTCACTAAATGGGTTTTCAAGCCCTGGAGCACGGCGGTGGTGGAGGTAGCTAAAAGATATATAGCTGTGTCACCTGGGGACATTGTTTATTGGTTGACTGAGTTAGTTTTATAATTCTTCAGGGTTTTTACAAAGTAAATTATTCTATGCAAAAAACCTAAACTTCATGAGGGGTTTTTGAGGGTTAGGAAGCATATCCAAAATCCTTTAAAATGCAAGGTCCTTTTCCATATATTCAAGTGTGACCTTCTCATATCCTAGTCATACAAAGCAATCATGAAGCACCAAATATTATCTGAGCAGGAGGCATTGGAAGAGCCTTCACATCAGTCATTGCAGAAAACAAGCTTGGAGAAACCAGAGAACACTAATTTGAAGTTCTGATATTTTAATGTCATTCCATTCCTGAGAAAAACATCATAATTTTTGTTTGATAATGGTTGTAAGAGAGGCATTGTACCCAGATCAAAATTCAGACAGTTTCTGAGTATTCACATGTGTATATACCTTCTGGAGATGACTAAACTACATGGAGAGCACCTGGTTGTCTGAGGACAGTAGAGAGGAAACTGACTTTCATTAGGCTGAGATTTGCAGGAGTTAAGTGCTGATATTCAGAGCATGACTATAATTCAGCTTCAAATAATGTGATAAGACAGGCAAAGGCAGAAAACTCTGCTAAACTCTCTGACAAGGGAGCAGAAAATCCTCCCAGTTACAGAGACTCTAAGGACTTCCTCTCTCATTTGTAATTAACTTCTTCCATATAAACCCAGTCTGACCTTGTCTGTACAGTATTGTCCAGACCTTACATTTGTCATATGGTATATGGCTTGGTAGTATAGCTTGTGTCTCAAAGTCAGTGACTGTCTGGGGCTTGGGATTTTTTCATTGTTTTTCCCCCTCCACTTTATGACTTCAATGACTAAAAAAAAAATAAAATAAAAAGGCAATAAGAGTATGGATGTCAAAAAATTCCTTCAAGTCTTTGCAAGAGTATTAAAGATTGGGAAAGAGCAGTTATAAAACCAAATGAATTAAAAAAAAAATCAAAATTTCTTAACTGAAGTAACAAAACCTTTATCATGGAGAAAATAAGTTTTCTCTACTTTTTTAGTGATTAGATGCAAATTACTTTTGGTTGCACTTTTAGTATAAAGGGAAATTAATCACAGAAAAGAATGGCTTGGATTTATTTTTTTTTTTTAAATTTTCTTTTGTATTCAGATACAGAGATTGAGAGCACTAAGAATGTTTAGGTTTGTTTGCTTATTTCTTTCTTTACTTTTAACTGAAGATAAGAGAATTTAAGTCTAAAACTAGCAAAATGGCTATTAAAAAAAATAATGTAAAGTGAACTAGAATAAGATTGTACAGATTGCTTTGTACCGAGGACCAAATTCTTCACCTGTAACAGTGACATCTCAGTGAGGTACCATAATTCAGTTGTGCTGCTTTATGTCAACAAGAAAGTTTATCTACTGTACCAATGCACAGTTTTAGAACCTTTCTCACCCATAAACTAAGAAAGCTGAAGGTTTGCAAGTTTTCTGACAAACATACAAAATTGCTGCACAGCTTTTTCTTTTCCTGGTCTTGAAGTTCAGAACGAGGATTTTGCTTTCCTTTGCTAAAACAATACTGAACTGACCACTGCTCAAGAAGACACATTTTAATTGTACACCTGTGCATATATGTGTGCATGTTTATTCATGGTGTGTATACATATGCATATAAAGTGTGAAAGACATGTTGCATATGGATTTCTACAATGTGCCAACTGAATCGATGTGATGAGAGTCTTCCAGAAAACATTTTCATTGGCATCTTTTAAAAGTAAAATACAACATCTACATGAAACATTCTTCCTTTTAGAATCTATTCCTTCTGGGAACTGAATTAAATTATCTCTACATTTGTTGAGGAGTAAGGTTTTCTCAAGATGTAGTAAACATGTGTTAATAGCAAATTTTAAATTCATGAGTTATTCTTTTTGGATCTGGAGTTATTGAAAAATGAGGGAAAAAAAATCTGGGAAACTCCCCACCCATATCCACAAAACTTTCAAAGGAATAAGCTTGTTTCAGAAGATTGCAAAGAATGTTAAAAAAACCCACCAAAACACAAACAAACTGGAGTCTTGCACTAACTATATAAAAATGACTTGAAAAACTCCAGTTTGTCAGTTTTCAAAAGTTCTGTTAAACCCTTGAGACAAAAATTCACACATATGTTAATTTATGCATTTATTTGCCATCACCTCAAGGGAAAACGTATTAAAAGCTGGACATTTTACTACGTATTTGCACTATGTAAAATAGGCAATTACTTGAACAGAAGGAAAAATAAATAGAAAATAAATTTGTGTATAAGAAGAGAGGATTTTCATGATGCCAATCTTTAAATACTTGTCTCTTTCTTTATAGTTTTTTTTCCCCCAATTTTTTTTCTCTTTACCTTCCCTGAGCCCTAAACCATGAAATTTATGTTATGCTTTATATAAGCCATGAAAATTTTGCATACAGACTGTACATCTAGTGCTTCTCAGAGGGAAACCAACTCTTTTCAGTAAAAATCAAGAATAATCTTTGCATCTCCCAGATCTGCACGGTAAATTCAAATGTCAACTGAAGGGCTGGACAAATGATAGGAGCAAACCTGAGACCCATGTGACTGTGGATAGGGCTATAAAAGTGCTTCCCTGCCACTTCTTATACTGACCATGATGCCATATAGTTTGGAATATCCCTTTGGTTATTTGGAGTCACCTGTCCCAGCTGTGTCTCCTCCCAGCCTCACAAGCACCCCCAGCCTCCTCACCAGTATGGCAGTACAGAAAGCAGAAAAGGCCTTGGCTCTGTAAGCCTTGCTCAACAAAAACAAAAACATCTCTATGTTATCAACTCTGTGTTCAGCACAAATGCCAAACACAGCCCCATCGCAGCCACTGTGAAGAAAAATATCTCTACCCCAGCCTAAACCAGCACAACACGACATCCCAGCACTAACTTACTTACCTTATCCAGACAATTCGCTGGCTACAAGTCAGGTCTTGAATTCCCCAAGAGGCCATTCTTCTCTGTCTCTTTTCTGTACGTATCCTTGAACTGATCAGCCACATCAGCAGCGTTAGGTATGAAATAAGAAGCCTGACCTTTGGAATTGGCTCTCCCGACTGATCAGCTCAACACTGATGTGCCTCGCACATTTTGACAGCGCTGGGAGTTGCATATGGGAATTGCACATGTCTAGATGGGAAAATATTTTAGTGAGAGGAAAATTCTATAGAGAGGGGCATGGTGCAGGGAGAATTTCTCTGAACAGAGAGCTGCAGTTTGACTGATTATTTTCTGGCCATCCTTTAGTGTATAAAATCAGGTTGCCTTTAGCATTGAATTGCCTGTGCATTCATTGAGTTCATAGTCAAGCAAAAGAATGTCTTACAGATATGAAAAAAAAAATTAGGATATAGTATATATATGCTTCTGTGCAACACCAAAGACCAGAAGACCAGAAATGTCAACATGTGGTCAACTCCCACAGCCTCAATCTCTTTGAAGGCAAGATCTGAGGCTGTGCAAAAAATTCTTCCTTAAAAGATCACTTATTTTTGATAAGACTTTGAGTTTATCATGATGATTTAAGTGAGTCCTTGGTACCAATTATGCTTCCTGAGATGTTCTGTTTCATGTACCTTTACGCCTTAATGCACAAATGCATCTGTGCATTTTGTCACGGTTGTTTCACACAGACCATCACTAAGAGCTCTCCTTGCTGTCTGCAGCAGGACTTCTGTAGTTGTCAGAGGTTCTGAATTTGGTTGTCACCAAATGTGAAAAGTGCCTGCAAGTTTTAAAGATGAATCTAGGATCACCAGAAAACAAATCCAACAAATGAGGGATCAGAAATCTAAAATCTGTGCATGGCTTAGGATTGTCACTGGCCTGTCTGGGCTTCCCCTACATCCTGCGAGTGTTCAGGACTTGATCCCTGCACACATCCATGTTCTTGCTGAATGACCTAAGGAGGCATCCGTCCTTTCGACTGCAGTTGAGAACACTCCTACACATCTTTCACAAAGGGAAGGCTGCCCAGAGAGCTCACAATGTGTTTCTCATACACTGTTTTTATTTATTTTCTTTTCTTAATTTTAAGTCATGTACCTCAAGTTCTCTGAGCTTATCTAGGGGACACCAAGATAAAGTCTGAGAGGTGCAATCATATATTCTCAAGCTTCAAAGGCCCCACATGTTTTTTACCATAGTTTGCTGTTTCTGCGGTAGAAGAATAGAGTTGCATCCTGTTTTACTCTGGGTAACAGCATCTCCTTTTGCTGGATGTGCTGCACTACCCTGTGGGTGCAAAACCCCAGGGTACATTCATGCTCTCTAAGCAGTGTGAATTGTTAGCTTCAGGAATACTGAAAATGACAGAGAATGGCAGGAACACTAAGATCACTGCCCAGGCCAGGATTTTGCTGTAACATTTCTGTCACCACTCACTGCCCCACGAGAGCTGTGGAGAGCTGTGCCATCCGGGCAGGGCACCCAGTGTGGGGATGGGCAGCAGCAGTTCCAGGAGGAAGGGTGATAAACGTGTGAGTCGGTAGAGTTTGCTGTGAAATGACATTACCACCTCTTTGATGATGAAAAGGCTTTTACTTAAGTAATGACATCAGTCTTAAATAGATCTGAAAATAATACTTGCCATCGGTGGAGCTTAAAGAGCCTTCCATGGGAAGCTGGGATCAGTGGCCTGATGTGAAGTGAATTTCCCATCTGAGCAGTGGAACCAGGAGCAGAATTAAAGTCCTCTGAATTGCAGCGCAACTTTCTTTTGGCAATACCAGTGTGCCCCTCTCTAAAGTGTCGCACTCCTTCACCTTGATCTATGTGTGATCAGATCCCTAAAACAAAGAAAACCCACGTGACAAATATTTGTGGGAAGAGTCTGTTCAAATGCTGTCAGCACATTCTGGCATGGTTTATTACCGTATGTATACTGCTTGTTAGACAGCTAAGAAGGAGTTTCTTGCACTTAAAGTACATGACACAGATAAAGCCATATTAAAATTGCACCTCTGCTACCAATCTCCTTGCTAGTACTGGGCATGGTTGTTAATTTGTCAGACCTACTAACCATACAAGTGGGAAAACATCATGCAGCCCTGGTGAGAAGAGCTACTTACAACAGCTGAAACAAGCAAATGCTGGTTATAAAATAATTTTGTTTAGATGTAACAATGAGATCATTTCTAAAATGCAAATACCAGAACTTCTCTTAACTTTTAACAGTCCAACAATTTAGTACTGCCCAAAATTTCCTGTCTCAAATCAATCTGGAATTACAAACAAGTGTTTTGCTGGATAAGAATGCTGTTTAAATTTATGGGAAGAAAAGGAACAGTTTTGCCCACTGTACAAAAAATGGACAAGTATTTCATGTTTTCCTGTTGCAATCTGAAATGTGGCAGCTCTGAACAAGTTCAGCAGCAAACACAGACAAGGATAAACTGAGGTAAAAGCTGTTTCACCTGTTTAAAAATATGGCAACATCTGAAAAAAAACTCCCCCGTACTGGACTCGAGACCCCTGAACCACATTCTTAGAAGATCCCGTAGACCTCAGATTAAAACTTTTTAGCCCTGACAAGCTGGTTGCTTTTCTGGCAAAGAATACAAGAGCAAAAACAGAGTTGCAGGGTGTTAAAGCTAATTTTGGGTAGCGTACAGCTTTCTTGTCTGCATCCTTTATAACTGGTGAGATTAAGTGTGAGGAAGTCTTTCACACTGGTAAGACCAGACTATGATCTCAGAATTATATGTGTTGTGGCATTGAACTCCTCTGTGCCCCATTCAAATGTTGAAGGTTATTGCATCTGTAGAAGGCAAACTCTGAATACTTCTGTAGCTGTCAGTAGCTGCCTGTGTCTGATGAGCCATCTGCATGGTGAGTGTTTGCAAGCACGGGTGGGAATTTTTCTGTGAATATGGTGTTCTGTGTGTGTGGTTTTGCTATTAGCGTGGATGCCTTTGTACATCTGCATCTGATGAAGGAGTGTTTCTGAACCTCTGTGAAGGGGAGGAGAATTTACAAGTGTTTTGTAATATTTGTGCAAAATAATGGGTAGGGGATGTCTGCTCATCTGTGGTACAGGTGCTGCTTTGCCTCTTCTTGTGTGGAAAGGAGAGTTTGTTACTTATCAGAACTTCTGTGTGTGTCTTTATGTCTCACTGATAATGAAGGGCCTTCAATAAACTACAATGAGTTGTTTTATAATCATTCTTCAGTTTTATAATAATTCTTCAGTTTTATATTCCCCTGACTTTTCCAGGTGTACTTTGAAAACTTGCATTAGGGATTTTATGATATTTAGAGCTGTCAGGATTTTTCTGTCTTCTCTCTGAGGCTAGGCAATAGCAGAACAAACATAAAAATAAGGTGAGAAGATCACTATTTCCCTCCATGCTCTCTGGAAATAGGTTCTTCTCCCAGTCCTCTTTATTTCCCCCTTCTTCACACTGCTGCTTCACTATGTAGCTTATTCACGCTATCAAATACACTTAGATTCAAGGCTTTCTGTAGGTCTCAATTTTAGCAGAACTTTAGATATCATGTTTTAGAAAGGATGATTTCTAGTAACACATCCCGTTGCAGTTGTAACTTAGAGCTTATTAATGGGTTCACATTGTCAATGCACAGGTTAATATTGTCTGCAGGTTAAGGATCCAAACCACTTTCCTGTTCTTGGCTGTGTTTTATTCACAAAGTAAACCTG
>JAWWMO010000096.1:65955172-65966762 GCA_035047845.1 Dendrocincla fuliginosa
AGAGACCCAACTCAGCTACTTGTGTCCTGAAAACAGAAAAACACTGAATAAACCAGGACAAAAAGAACAAGGACACAACAACATTAAAATGATCATTTTCTTTTTTTTTTTTTTTTTCTCTTTTTGTTGTAATACCCACTGTCTACAACTGTCTGGTGCACTAAAAGTCTTTCCATCCTTTCTTGAAGGAGCTTTTCTATTCCCTAGGCATGCTGGATGTCACTAGGAAAGAAACCACTGCAGTGCCTCTATGCCTTGAGGACTGCACTGGAACAAGTTGTCTCAAACCTGTAATAAAAGCCCCCACAGAAATCCCTTGATACCCACCTGTCTTTTGGACCTGTGGGTACCATCCTAGTAACCTGCACATACATAAGAAGTTATACAGTGAATTCAGAAGCTGAAAATACCTTTACATTGATTGGAGCAAAAAAAAGTCCTATTTATTATATCTGTTCTCTCCTCTCAAATTAGAAACTTAGTCTTATTTAATTAAGTTATAAAGGTTTTCCTTGTAAATAATCACTTTATCATAATTTCCTGAAACTATCTAATGGGAGTTGGATGTAAATCAGAGCATTTATCATACTTCCTACAGTTGGTGTCATCACATGTTGAACCTCTGGATCTTTCTGAGTAATTGAAACATCCTTGCGTTCCCTCACTGCTCCCCTCCCTCTCTTTCTCTTCTTCCCCCTCCCCCTACACCACCTTGGGTTGGGGAAGGCAGTGCTGACAATCTGAAGAACAATCTCAGCAGTGGAATGGCATTCAAATCAAAAAATACTGTCATAAGGAGTGAACGGAATAAAAAAGAACAAAAACAACGGGTAATTTAGGAACTAAAAACAGTGACATAAGGTGCGGAATAATGGAATATGGAAAAAAAATTATGATGATGCCTAGTTGACAGATTGTTGTCATTCAGCTCTCGGGGGCTTTGTCACAACCTTCCAGTAGGGATGCCGTCTTGAACATCTGGCCAGCAACTGGTGCAGAACCTCCAGGCCGTGTGACTGTTGAGAAGGAGCAGGAGGCCCAGGGAGGGAAGCAGAGACCCCTGCTCAGCCTCCAGCCTCCACCATCACTTACCTTCCTTCTGTGATCCCTTTGGAGCAGCATGGCTGTGTTGAGACAAACTAATCCTCTGAAGGAAAAACTGAGTTACATTAAATCAGCATCAAAAATACGCCACCAAAGTTTTAGCAATCAGAGGTTGTTTGGCTACTTTTTACCCTGGTGCTTAAGGATTCCCTGTAAACCTCCAAGGGAGAAATGGGGACTTGGATGGACATGCTTGCAGGAGAGTTGCACCTCACTGATTTATTGTTTAAGCCATCATGCCATCATGCAATTTAAAGCACTGTCCCTTCCTGGCCATGTCTATCCTTTCACAGGTATAAAAAGGATCGTCTGGAGCAGGAGTTGGCAACTGAATTGTACACACAGATAAAAAAAAAAAAAAGAAAAAAACAAAAAAAACCCACCCAAATGGAACCAAACCAAACCAAACCAAAACCAAACAAAAACACTCACACAAAACCCCAAACCAACATATAAAAAAAGGCCTCTACAAACAAGTTTATTTTCATTTACAAAAAAAATGAAGGTTGCAGTGACTCATTGCAACTACTAGAGTTCAGAGAGGTGAGATGAACCTCTGAGTTAAGATTTCAAATTACTGAGCTAGTCATATCCCAAGATTCAGTGATGCAAATATTCCAGTGGCTTTTTTTTGTTTGATATTTTCCTCTCGTGACTTCAAAGTGAATTTTGTCTGATGCAAAATGAAGGTTTCTATAACTTTTATGAAAAAAAATCAGAAGAGAGAAAGCTTTATTTTACAGTAGCAAACAGTTTGGGACTTTGGAAAAAATCATGGTTAAAAAAAGGCATTGCAGAGGGGTTAATATAGTTATTCCTGTTGACTGTCTCAGTCACTAAGTTATATAAAAGTTTAGAATGTTTTCTGGTTTCTCATTAACACTCCAGGGCCATTTTGGTAGGAAAAAAAATTTCAAAATTCTGCCTGTCTAGAAATTTGATATTGGATTCCCGATCTCTTCTATACAAAAATTTAATTATAACTTATTAGTGCGTCTGTGGAAGTGTGTCTATATTGTTTGCAAGTGTGTGTTCACACAAGTGTTTTTTTCAATAAAAAGGCTTAGATTTTGTAATAAAACCCACAAATCTATCTGATATGCAACACTGCTTCTTGAAGCTTTGAATTTATAACCACAAAATTTACATCTGTATGAAATGGGAATGAAGATTTAACTGTGGTATTGTAGTTAAGGAGCAAAATGTACGTGTCTAAAACACTGGATTTCTCTGAAGAGGTGTGAATGTAACTTTCAGGCTTCCTGTATGACTTTTTAGCCAGATTAATATTTTAGCCCTCATTGGTCTTAAACTGGGACCTGTAAAATTGCAGAGCTTATTTTCAAACAAAAGATATTAAGATGGGTGCTGGAATTACTAGGTGAATTTTCCAGGTTCTGTCCAAGGTAAAGGGCATGAGATTAGACTATAATTGCTTCTTCCAGTCTTAAAAATCCATATATCTTTCTATTGAATTAATAATGGTGATGGGCTGATTTCTGCTGATTTTACCTCTGTTGGGTTTACATTCTTAACTGAATAATGTGAGCAGATCCAGGCTCAATAGTTTAACATTTTGACAGTAATCACTAAACTATATAAATGTATGTCATGGGTTTTAAAATTGTTGCATCAGGTAATTACTAGTTGCCTTGATCTTAACAGCTATGGGAAAATGTTTAATTACATTACATTACAATTTATTTATTTAAAAAGTGCCTTTGTTTGATCCAAAGCACCAGGGAAGGATAAGAGAACATCATAAATTAATACTATCTGGCAGGCCAGAAGTGTGGTCTGATCTATTCTGTAGCCCATCCATCTAAAGCAAACCAAAACCAGGAGTTAGAAATATGACACAATCCAGTATTACAGGTAGAAAATGTTGTGAGGCTTATTATTAAATCTATTAGATGGTACATTGCTTTGGAAAGAACCATATGAAATGACTGATAGGTGGATTAATTTATTTACTCATCTATCAGCGTTTGACAGCTGACAGTATCTATGTCCAGGATTCATAGTGGGTATGAGGTGATACTTTGCTGAGAGTGCAATTGCTGTTAGTTTGGTCTTTTGCCTTGAAAGGAGGGGTTTTAGATACAAGTGAAGTAGCTAAATCCCAGGTTCAGACAATCAGGTCCCTCTGGAAATCTGAGTCAAAGTTTCTAGCCTGGTAATTTGCTGAACAGCAAAAGTTTTTGTTTTTCTTTATTTCCTGGACTCCTTCAAAGATTAAGTTTTTGGTTAAGGAAAACCAGAAGTAATAATGCCAGCAGGGACTCAACTAGAAGTCAGAAGGCTTGATCTTCCTGGATATCTACCAAGCTTTTTTATGAAACTAATCAAGCAATTTTATTAGTGCTTACTAACATTTTTTTTCTCTTAACTTCTTTGTCTCCCACTGAGTTTAGGATGATTGAATTTTTATACACAGCTCTTTAAGAGTGGGACTTAAAGACTTGTTTATGATTAATTTAGCCACAAACTAAACAGAAAAGTCAGTTCCAAGTATTGTGGACATAAAGACCTACTGGTAATGCACATTTAAGTATATTTCATGCTTTCAAAGACTGAAATCTACAATCAGATAGCCTTCAGGAGTCTCTCTTCTCTGATGATCATTTTAGTCAGCGTGGTAGTGTCACCTTTAGTCTTCAAAAATTATATCTAACTAGGGCCCATAGAAACTTAATAAAATATTTGCAACTATTAAGAATTTCTATAACTACTAGGTATTGTTCTTATTTTAGAAAATTTTGCTTGACTAGGCTGATCACAAAATTAAAAGCATTTTTTTGCAAAATCCTCTTTGTCTTTTAATTTCACATTTGGTTCCTCACTTGGGTACCTCAGTTGTTCTTTTTTTAATTAGAAGGAATAAACCTGGGTGTTAAAGTCTACTTTGAAAATGTAGGAAAAGGATAAGAAAGGTACTACACACCAATTCTCAGGCAATACCTAATTCTCGGTTGGCCTTATGATCCATTTCAGAACGAGAAATCTTATTTTCACTTTCTCCTAATACAACTCACTCAATTCTGCATTGATTTATTATGCTTCTGTGCTATAAATCTTATTAGCTGTGTGTGCATGTTTCTTTTACAAATACAACAGTGCCAGAAGTTTGTCCTCATCATAGTCAGACACTGTGTGAGCTTAATGGAAAAAGATAGCATGAAAATGAAACAGGTTGAACTGAAAGAAGTGAAACTCAAAAGTAGTAAGCTTTGCAAGAATAAAGCTCTAAACTGAAATGTAGTTGCACCTGTTTTAAAGGTGTTTCTACACTTTTCGTGTTTTTGGTTGGTTTTTAAGCCTTTATGAGTTTTGGTAAAAGCATGTTATGGACTTATTTGTTTCTTTATTTATGTCCTAGATTAACTTGGAATTGATGCAGATCAGATAAACTTTCACCTTTTGCCTGATCTAAAATAGTAGAAGTAGCAGGGAGACAAAGATGGACTATCTAAACTGCACAAAAAGTAGACATATCAATCTTTGTGAATAAAATCTGTATTATTTCTTTTGCCTACTCCTGGGTTATTTACACACCGTATACTAAAAACCAGCAGCTGAAAACTGAGATCTGATATTCCTTATTGCTTGCTCAAAGGGAATTGGAATATCCTGGATGCTAAAAAGGCAATAGTCTGCCTTCGACCTATTATAGCTGAGGACCAGAAACCAAGACTGTTTCTCACAGCCTGGTGTCTGTCATTTTCCTTCACCCTTCCAGAACAGTCTGAAGAAGTCAAAGACTCACAACTCTGTCTTACACATTTATGCTGCGAGACACATGATCTGGTCCTTGATTATTTAGAGATGACTTTTGAGTCAGGTGACTTATGGACCAGTTCAGGCACAGCATTCTGAGTCTGTTCTAAGACGCAACAGAGCTGTCCTACTTGAAAAGTTACTGATTTTACCCAGTGCCTGTCTGTAGAAAGAAGTTTTCTGGCTTGACTGGTTAAGGCTGACCTCACCAGGGAACACGTTCCAGGCCCTACCTACAAGGATTTGCTTCTGACCTTATGCAACTGTCACCTTCTCCTTAAATCTTGAGTGGATCATTCCTGGAGCAACTCTTGCCCTCCGTTCTCCAAGGTCCAATATATGTGTTTTATAGTCCTTGGCCATATGACAGACCTGACTGAGAGTTTTTAAGAAAGATTCATTTTGTTTGCCCTAAATAAGTCTTCAAAGTGTCTGGGTTATCTTTTCAATCCTGTTTCAGAGACCTTCTCTCACCTTGAAATGACCATGCAGTTTCCTGCTTCACACTTCTGTAAAACGGTTTATAACACCTCTCAAACTAGAAAGACTTTTGTCTGCATAAAGATTAGAAACTGTAGAATGCTAAGTCAAGAAAACCATAGAAACACGAAAATCAGATTTAACTGAGAGGTGCCTGAATGGAAAGCATCCTGAAATCGCAAGGTCTTACTATAACTCCTCTTTCTTCCTCTGATTTATTCAGTATTGGCCTGTGTCACAAGCAATTGGTACCACACAAGAGTGGACGGGCCATTGGTCAGTATTGCTACGCCACTTCTTAATTGTTTAATGTTCTGGTACAGATTTTTGCAACAGCATTGATGCTTAATCTAATTTTTGGAAGGAGAAGATGTCAGGCTGCCTTTTCCATTAGCTCACACAGTCTATTTAGTTTTCCTAGGTTGTTGGGAAGCTTGATGGGGTTTAATTGAAAATGTCAGAAGGGAACATTTTAATTTGACTGCATTTGATATTGTGGCTAATGCATTCGGCAGTTCATTGTAATTCAAAGCACGCTTCACACTCCACAACTGGCATTGCTATTATTTTAAAAGGTGAGATCTTTCATTGTTAATCAACATGGGGTGCTTAGAGTAGTTTATACTCAGTGCTAATTTTTTTTATATTTATGTTCTACACTTTTACAAGGGCAACATCCAATGCGCTTTTTATGGCCTAATAAAGTTCCCACCTCAATCCTCAAGTTCCAAAAGGTGACAAAATATCTCGGATCTCTGGACTGCCTTAATTTTTAATAGTTGGGCGAGAAAAAGGGGGGGGGGAACCCAAAACAAACAAACAAACCCCAAAACTATGCCAAACCAAAGCAATATATACTAGCAACAACAAATATAACCTTTTATTTGATTGGTTATATAGGATATGAGAAAGGAAGCGTTAGGTTCCCGTTACCAGTTCTCATTTAAACAGCTGTGTAAAGATGCGTCAGAAAAGACTGAAAGAATTGCAACACAGACTTTATAATTCATCTAAGCTGAGAGAGTTGTCCTGAAGTACAGGCACATACTCTAAGCATGGCTTTCAAACATGTATCCCATCTTCAAGTGAACATGGGGATCCTGCCTGAGAGCTTATATATGTCTGTCTTAAAAGATTTGATTTGGGAGACATAACATAAAAATGCATATTTGAGCAAGTCTGGGGAAAGATTTTGCTCCAGTTCAAGTTTATCTGTCCTTTTAATTTATTGCTCCCACACTAAGGGCCTGGAACTGACACAACTCCATTCCTTCTGGTGACAACCAGCCATTTTCCAGCCCCTCCTGTGAGAAAGCAATCAGAGTCTTTTTTCACACATCTAGCAAATTTGCAACACGGAATCAAAAAAGGGTTGTTTTATTTTTCTGGAAAGCCTTCTGTCCTAAGCAATTTTATCTATCCTTATGGTATTCCAGGAAAATGTCTTTTCTTGAGAATCCTAAAGAGGATTTTGTATGAATTGCCACAATCAGTAGCCTGGGATTTCCAGATAAAGACAATTTGGTGCCTACCTATTTGTGCATAGCTTGAACCATGCAAGACTTTTTACTAGAGAAAATATAAGGTGATAAGGAGAGTGGGCAAGTAGGAAGTTCAGTGGAAGCAAAGGTAAATCATAGCATCAGTTCTTTGATGATTCAGCACAGGGTGCTTTAGTAATGAGCTGAATTGTACATTAATATGAACTCACTCTCATTTAGAAATGTTTGTAACATATTTGCAATCGCTAGAAAGTCTGGATTATTCTGAAAAAAAAAAGATCACCCAGAGTAGATATTTTGAAACATTTGACCTATTTTCTTAGATTGTGGCTGCTTAGCTTAGTATTGAAATACAACATCTTCATGATTGAGTTGTGACTATTCTGTAGTTTATTTTCCTTGAAAAACTGACTATCTACATGAAACATTAAAAATTTATTGAAAAAAGAGAGACTCCTAAGAGCCTTGTGAAGCGGCTGGAATCATGGTCCAGTTTCCTCTGTCCTTAATAGAGAATAAGACCTGTGTTCTCAGTGTTTCAGTCCCTGAATCATAGAATATTGGAACAGGTTGAGTTCGAAAGAACCTTAGAGACTACCTGGTTCCAACCCATCTGCCATGGGCAGGGACACCTTCCAGTAGACACTGATACTCATGTATGTCCTCATTCTCTACATCGTGTGCCACTCAGTGCATCATTTCTAACATGTTCAGATCAGTGCTAAATTGTTCATAAGTCCTGAAGTGAAAACAAGGTTTACAAAACATTTCCAGTAACTACAATAGACAAAGAGTGGGAATTCCTTCTTAGTCGCTACCAAGCCACACACATCTGTCATATATATTGTTGTAAAAAAAAAATAAAATTTCCACCTTATGATCCAAATCCAAGGATTCCATAAATCTCAATGCAGCTATACCAACAAAGAACAAAGGTCCCACACAATTGGTTATATGACATTAATCTTGATGACTTTACCAGTAAGGACAAATGTACAAGATTTCAGTCTATTTCCACAGTGTGATTCCCTTAAAACTTGGAAGAGGGAGATCTGAGATACAGAAAAATTAAGGGAGTTTTATATAATATCTTTAAAAGAAAACCAAAAGATTTACTCAAAATTATTAAATTAGCAGGGATATTTCTAAAAATGCATTTGTTGTTTCACATTTCATGAAATTGAAATGAAAATCTACAATTAAGTAAAATATTCTGTTCAATCTAATACAGAATATGAGTCTATTTTACCCTTACTCTTATTTATGAAATTGATAGCAAGGGGGCCTTAATAACAAGAGATTATTAAAAACACTTTTATAACTAACACATTAAAAACTATTTTGCTTATCCTTTTAGAAATCAAAGACCTTTCAAAATCTATGCAAACATAAAATATTACTGTTGGCCTAACTTTATTAAACACTAAAATCAAAGAAAAAAAGCTAAACCTTGTAACCAGATAAAATCCATACAATTCTTTCTGTAAATTAAATACTTTTCTTTATTAAATTTTGCAATACAAACTGATTTTCATTGATGGATATGTGTTATTATGTGAAAATATCAAGTTAATTTGTATTAAGTCTTTTCACTACAACACAAAACTTCTAGCAGTATGTACTCTACCATTCCTAACAATAGCACATAGATAGTACAATGATCACAAAAATACTAAGAAGGCAAAAAAAAATTAGATAAAATCTTGTAATTATTGCTCTCTACTTTATTTTTTTAGCAGACAAGTCAATCGGTATAATTGTTAAAGAATCTAAAAGAGAAATAGGTTCACTCTATGATAACTCTGATATAGAAAGACTGAATCTTGAGGGGTTTTTTGTTTGTTTTTTTTTTTTTATGACATCTGTGAGGAAGAAGTTAAAATACATCCTTATTCCACTATGCTCCCTACCACACACCCCTGAACTAGTGAGTCCAAGACAATGCCAGCATGTCAAAAATCTGAAATGTTTAATTGCAGTTTTGTTTGAGACCACCCTACATCTTTCAGACTGTTCTCTCTGATGGGATTTACAGGTTTGGTTCATGACCATCCATTTTTTGCTCTAAATGAACATGATTCATCTCAGAAGTCTGCAGCAATTCAGTCACAGCTTCCCGTAGTCAGTACACAGCACAGGCTACCACAGATTACTGTTGATCTGATCCAAACCGTCATCTTTCATTTGGATCAGGGCTCTCCACTTCCTTGGGCATCAACAGAGATTATGGTGCATCAGTTCACTCAGGAGCTGTGTAGCAGATCAATTCGCCATATATTGAGGTGGAAAAATAAGACAAGAGGGGGAAAGAAGCATTCAATTGTTTGGGGACTGCCACTTGAACAGCTCTCTTTTATATTTTAACAAATGAGGCAAAGAAAAAAAAAAAAAAAGAAGAGAAAAGAAAAACTAACTTGATAAGGAAAAAGAAAAAGTCTCTTGATGGTCAGTTTGCAAAGACTGAATTTTTCTGTACCCCTGAGGGACTGACACTTTTATTCACACTCTTAAGGATCTGAAGACCAACTTGTTGCCTTCATATCATGACTAAGACAATGATATCACTTTCAGTGAATGTGAAAGTTTAGTGTCAGATGAGATAGTGAGTACCCCTCAGAAAGGGTCTGTGTCACCAGCTGCATTAAGCAACCCCAGAACAGAAACTTGGTTTCACATACACATGAGGGGTGACCTCACTAATGAGGCATTGCAAAGAATTTCCCACAAAAGAGTTGTTTCATGGTTGGAGTTCATTTACTGCTGCAAAGCAATTCAAGGTCCTTGGAGTGATTGTGTCTGCCACCCTTCACTGTTACTAGGAAGGTGGATATTTGTGCTTGTGAGCTGGGGAGTGAAGGAAATGCCCACAGAGAACATAATCAGAGGAAACCAGGGACTCACCAAGTTGGAATGGATTAGACAAACCCTGGGTCTAATATTTTCATCCTTTCCTATGTATCTTTCAGGCTTGTTCCAGTATTAAACAGAGCAGCAACACATTTATCTCAATCCCCAGTGCTATATGCCATTGCCAACATTATCTCTATATCCTTTGATAATTCGTCATCTACTGTCCCTGGGAAATCTGATTCCTGATTTTAGACAAACCTCTGTTCCCTTCACTTGTAAATACAAACCTCAGCCTAAGAAGAAATCTCCTGCTTTGCAGTTTATGTGTCTCTATTTCATGGATAGCATTATGAAGATTATAATGATTTTTCTGTTATCTCTGCTCAGCTAATGCACTAGTGATTGAGGAGAAAACAGAATATTTTAATTGACATTCTCTATGTTGTTTGACACTTTGTGGTTGCTTTTATTTTTCATTCAGTTTCAGATTCTTGGGGAGAACTAAAACCAGCGCAGCCTTTGATCTTTTTGACTGGTTTCCTCAGTGGATGAAGCAGCCTTATAAAAAAGGCACAAGCCCTTTTTAGATGATAACATGCTGTACATTTTCTATCTCATTCAGCACCAGGGTGTTTGCAAAAAGCTCACCATCAGTATTTCAGCCTGTTTTTATGTGGTTCTCTATTATCTACAAAAAACACTTCCTGATCTGCTTTCTCAGAAGGTCCACATTAATTTGCCATGATCATTTCATTTTCTACGCTTTCCTTCACCTCGCATTAGTTTCTGCTGAGGCAGGCAAAGTCTATGTGCTATTTTTCTCTGCAAGAATAAGAGTTCTTTTTTGTCCCTTACTGTGACACGTTTATTTTTCCCCCCTTTTCTTTTTTACCATGCTTTTTAAATTTCATGCCTAAGTATTTTAATATTCTTATCAGATTATTTAATTGAAAAGGGTTCTGGTTGTGCCGTGAAGATTGCCTGGCATAAAAGGTCTTGCCAACTTCTTCCAAGTAGTGTAATTTTGCTTTCCCCATTATGTACCCTTGGTTTAGTCAGTACAGTTTCATGCTATTCCCTTGAATTTATGTAGAAAGCATTTATCAGAAGAGGTATTTCTGCTCTCCCAGAACCATTCTTCATGTTGAGACACCATGTTTTTTCACATTCTATTTCTGTTTATGACACCTTTTCTTGTACCACCCTCTTCAGAAATGTGTTTGAAAACTTCAGTAGCTCAAAGAAACAAAAATTAGCTAGACATTTTTCCTATTTCCATTGCATGGCAAATCAGTAGATGTATATTATGATGATGTAACTTTTCTATTTTGGTGTTTTATTGGATAGGGAGCATAATCAGACACTGTTTTTTCTCCCTATTAAATTTTACGTCTTGTTTATCAAGACTGTATTTATGTGAATTATTTTTTTATTCAAAATAATCAGAAATAGTAATATTTACAATAGCAAACCCATGTTTATACTCTAAAAGCTGGATACAGCCACAGTATTCATGAGGACTGTCTACAAGTTGATTTCATTAATCACTTGAAAAAGAAAATTAAAATCTTCAGCTCTTTGTTATTGTTTCTATATATGTATGGGAACCTGTTTTGCCATTTTATCAAAAACATCCTAGTTTAACCTGAAAGAGCATGAAGAACTTTAAAAAAGAAAAATATTATTTTTTTTTATTTTTAAATTATCTGTCACAGGATAATCTTGCTTAGTCACTCAAATACTTTTTGAAATGGAAAATGCTATTTGCTTCAACCACCTCAAAGTAAAGCAGTAAGTCCACAGCTTTTTCTTTTACCACCATCAAAAAAAAAAAAAAAAAAAAAAAAAAAAAAAATCAATGAACCCAACCCTTTCCT
>JAWWMO010000096.1:66086404-66099825 GCA_035047845.1 Dendrocincla fuliginosa
CTTCCGATCTTGGGTCTAAGATAATTTAGCTCTTGTCTTGACCATGCACAGGTGAACTCTAACATTTTTGAGGGATTTTCTAAGGTGTCACATTTATGAGATCATTTCAGCTTTTTAATCTGGTTACTTCTCACAGGAGTTCCCAGGGTAAAGATGCTCTGATATATCTGTATAGCTTCATAGCTGTTGTCCTTAGATCTCACCAGATTTGAAAAAAATTAAGAGAGTTTTATACTGAACTCTGAGTAAAAGAGTACAGTATCAGATACACCAGTATCAGAAAATTAGAAAAAGGGGCAGACCACCATTTAAGTGGCATGTTTGTTTTTGTCTTGTGATTTGAAAGAATCATAGGATATGTAAAAGAAGACAAAGCAAAAATATCTCTCATTCTGCTTGGACAGACATAATAGACTGCCTAGAAAATGAAGTAGATGTCAATTGAATCCGAAAACTAGTTCATTATTAACTAATCAACACAAAACCATTATTTATAAATGGGTTGTGATATGCGTTGGCACAGGATATCGCCAAGCCTAAAGAAACCATAAATATCGAGACAGTTATCTATGGACATGAAGAGAAAATTTCAGTGAAATATCTAGAAAACAGATAACTAGGAGAGAATGTTCTGCACTTGTTTTTATCATACACATCTGTACTGGATGAGACAAATACATCTCTTACAAGATGGTGGTTATAACACTTCTCTGTAGGTTTATTTCTTCCTTAAACATTTAGACACCATGAGTCTAGAAGAGTCCTTTAACCTTGTTCTATAAAATATTTTTTTACAGTTTGCAGTTTTCCCTTTTTAAATACCCAATATGTTGTGGATGAATGCCATAGCTGTTGATTCCGGTAGCAGATTTGGTCAGCAAATATGACTAGAGGCAAGTTGCCCACACAGGGCCTAATAAAGGGTCTGAATGACTCCAGAGGATAAGCAAAGGCAGTCCCCAATCATGTGCTTTAAATCAGCAATATATCTTGATCCAACAGCCTTCTCAGAGGGAGGGGTGATCATAGATATACCTTGTCTGCACTTTTGAATGAAGTGCCCTGGAAATATGATCATAGAATCATGGAGTGGCTTGGGTTGGAACAGACCTTAAAGATCATCTCATTCCAACTCCCCTGTCATGGACAGGGACACCTTCCTCTAAACCAGGTTGTTCAGAACCCAGCTCAAAGTGGCCTTGAACACTTGCAAAGATCCATCCACAACTTTTCTAGGCAACCTGTGCCAGGGCTTCAACACCCTTTCAGTAGAGGTAGATGTAGACTTATAATTCCAGCTCATGCCCAGTAATTGATTAGAACTTGTCATGACGTCATGTCTTGGAGCTGGTTTTAATAGTTTGCATGTATTTTTACTTACATTATCACAGTCAGAAATGTTAATGAAGATAAGGTGTTTTGCAGGTATTCCAGATGTTGGTTTTTGTTTTTTCTCCCTTACTCTTCCCTTGTTGACACCACCTTAAAAAGCAGCACGAAGAACCATAATAGTTTATTAGAGTAGGAAATGTTATATAATATTCCTGTCAAGAACATCACAAATAGGGCAGGTTGTCTACACCTTCTGGATTGTGTAATTGAATATACAAGATGTGCTTCTACAAAAGAGATCAACTTTTACATTTCAAAGTTTACTAGAGCCTTTTTCTTCCTAAGATACATCTTTCTGGCAAGCATAGGAGCTCTCAAGTAGGTGTAAATTACATTTATGGCCATGACTGTAAGGTTCATTGACATGGTTAAAGCAGTATAAAGTAGTCTCAGTCAAAATGACAATCAGGCCCTGAGGCTTAGACAGATGGATGGACAAAACAATATCTGTGTAGTTTTATGCTACCTTTGCAAAAAGAAGTCACCAGTTTAAAATAAAAATGAAAGAATGGATTGCAAAATAAATTGATACATTATGAAATAAATCCCAGAAACCATGACACAAACAAAAAATAAAAACAAACAAGAAAAGGACTTACTGTTCTCCCCCTGTATGAGGGAGAATGAATATAAATCTGATAGAGATCAGACAGGATAGCTGAGTTCCAGCTTTGACTCGAACAGGGCTCTCCTGTACGATCCTGGTTAAGTCACTCTCATACACACATCCTCAATCCCCAAGCCTTGGTGTGCCCAGCTATAATATTGAGATGATGGCCTATATTTTTGCTTTAAAACACTTTAACTCTATGCATAAAAAGTGCTATATGAAGGCTTTTGAATATTATAAGAACACTCATCTATTCATTTCTCTTATAAAATATATGCCTGAACTGATGACTGATCTTACTTCTATATCAGAAACGTTAGAGAGGATTCTGCACCTCACTATTTCACCTTACAAATTAATATATGGGCAATCTCTTTAGTGTCTTCTGTTCCTAAATCACAACAGATATAAGCCAACTACCTGCTTCTATTATGTGAGCTCTGAAATGAAGGAGCATAGTATTAATTCTTCTAATCCTGCCTCTATTTGAAAAAAGTGCACTGCACTGTATGTCTGTGCTACAGTTGGAGGCATTGTAAGCTATGCACCCCGTTTTGAAGGCATATACTTCAATTAATTCATCAATGTATACTTCAATAAGAGTTTATTTATCATTAGACTTCAGCCATAGTTTTTAGCTACAGAATTTTAGTGGCATTTAATTTTCTACATAATACATTTCTACTTTCTAAAAATTACATCTAAGGATGTAGAAATGTAGTCTTTCTTTGAAAAGGATAGTGGAAATTCTAAAGCACAGTGATTTCTTTCAAAAGAAGTACTGTAGTGTCACAACAATCTCTTGAAAATGAAAGTCAGCACTCACGAAAAGCAAAAAAGTTAAAATTACTATTTCTTTCACTTTATTTGGGACAAAGACTTTGCTTTATGAAGTTAAAATGGCTGGACTGTCATCTAGTGCAGTATGCTCACAGCTATGTCGCTATAACACAGGGAATGTATACAGGGAATGTATAAAAGCATTTTCCTAGTGATACTTATGCATAAATTTGATTTCAACAAGCTACATCCAGACTCTGTATTTAAAACTACTTACAAGATTCCTTAAATCCTAACATGCTTATCCTGAGTCATTACTCAGCCAGTTGGGATGTGCCATTCTTAGAGCAAGCTCATCTCCTGGTGCATCCTAGTGCATTAATTTTGCGCAAAAGGAATATTGCTGCAGTGCACCTGGGAAGAAAAAGAGAGGGGGGAAAAAAAAAAGAAAAGAAAAAGAGAAATAGAGAGCTTATTGGCACTAAGTGTTTGTCAACACTCACAAAACATTCCACTTGCTCTTTCCATAGCTGCACAAGGCTTGGTTGATTATTTCAGCCATTAATTTGATCCCAAGAACTGTCTTTGCTTGTTATTCGACATCCTTCCTGGATACTATTTACTGATGTCACATGTATGAGTGGATGAAATTAGAATGTGATGAAGTCAGAAGGTTTTGATGCAGTGGAAAAATGTTGAACACTAGGAATTATTATGACAAACCCATTATACTTGCAATAGTTCCTAAATTAGGACACTAATGCTGGCCAAAATTTTTACTGTGCTTCAACTTCTTGTCAGCCAAGTGCTTTCTGTGGTACTGAAATGAGAATACTGAAGATACACTGAACAACATGCTGGGAAAAAAAAAGCACTTAGCTTAAACACTTGTCACATTCTCTTTATTCAAATCTACAGACAAGTATTTCCTTGTCCTAGAAATTTCCTTAAGGGCTGGGAATGATAACAATGTTTTTCCTCAGTTCATTACTGAATGCTCTGCTGTGTCTTAATACTTGCTGTTTCCAGACAACATGCCTCCATGCAGACTAGTCTGGCAGCCCAGTCTGTACTGCAGGCTGGCAAAATGTGCACCTAACACCTAAGCTGGCTCTAAGCAGCCCAGGTGGGAGGTTCTGTGGTTGTGTACTGTGTGCGGCAGGCATTTCCAGTTTTGCTGTTTTCACACCCTAGCCTACAGCAGCTGGTGATATAGGCAAATGCCTCCTCCCTGGAACTACTTCCTGGACTCTAAACTGGAACAACAAATGGGTCCCTGCAGACCGCTGTGGTGGGAAAAAGGAGGAAGAGAATGGACAGAAGAGAACTAGACAAGGAGAAGTAGAGACCTGATGCGTGAAGAGACCTATGTTGCCTTGGAACAGAAATATGGCAAGTTATGGCATAATGTAATAATGGCAACAGGAGAAAGGCATTTGTGAGTATTTTGGAGTGCTGTGGGAGCAGCACCACTGGTGTTTCCTGCAGATGTAATTTGATGTTACAACTCCTCCAGTAACACAGCAATAGACAGCTTGCTTGTTCTTTTTCATGATTACTTATTTGTGCCTTTGTGCAAGAGGTCAAGATGTGACAACAGGAAGAACTGTGAGGCAAATGAGAGAGACAGAATAAAACAAAACAAACAAACAAAAAATATGGCATTCAAAAATTATTTTCCTTTTCACTCATTTGGTGTACAGTAAAGTCCTAAAAACCATACACTTATATGTACCTGTATATGGCCTTACAAATCTGAAAACAGATATAGATTAGCTCAATTAGAGCATAATGTTAATAACAATAAGGTTGTGAGTTTGATCTCCTTATGGGCTTTTCACTTAAGAGCTGGACTCAGTGATCCTTGTGGGTTTCTTCCCACTCAGAATATTCTGTGATTTCTGTGATATTTTTATATACATACATGCCTACATATCTATCTATGAGTACATAGCAAGCCCTTGATTGTGCACTGCAGAGAAAGTGGATACATTAAAACCACTTTTCTGTTGGGAAAAATGCTCAGAAAGTCAAAAGACTTCTATTGCTTCTTTACCCATTGAACAGGGTTTGGTTCCAACTCATATAAGAGCAACTAAACCATGCAGAAATAACTTTAAACTACTTTTTACATCAAGTGTTTCCCATTTTTAACTCTGTAGATCTTATGCCATCCTGTGTCCATTTTGGCCCTTGTCCTTAGCAGTTCCTCCAGTCCTTAAGCATTACATAACTGGTGATGTAACTTTAGCACACCCGTAGGTCCAATGGCTTCTTTCTATTAAAGAATGGACAAAAAACAACAACCAACCAACCAAAAAAGAAACAAACAAACAAAGAAACAACAAAAAACACCGCAGCAAAAACTTCAGTCTTAAAGTATAAATCTGGGGGGTGGGAAAACAGCTCCATTAAGTTTCTGCTCATAATTCTGTTTCAGCCTATTTCCATGTTTTCAAAAGAAGTTGTCACTTCTTCATTACATTTCTTTAAAATACTTCTGTAAAAAAATTCTGGTTTAGAAACCTTAGAGAAAAGATTGATACACTTTTTAAACCAGACCTCATCACAGAAGCAGATTAAAGTGTAGGAAAAAAATGAAGCAGGTCAATAAACAGAATGAAGGAACAAGATTCTGGGGGAAGGCAGGAGTAGGAATCTTCCCAGCTGGATTTAGCTCTGTAATGTGGATGGCACTAAAGGTAAGACTCAGACTAGGTCCTCACTCCTACCTCAAACCTAAATACATTGTGTCCCTCTTTCACATTCCTGTCTGTGCAAAAATGTTGTTGTGTGTTGATCTTATAATTGCAGATCACTTTGTCATTATTTAAGATCAGAAGATTCTATCTAAGTAGAGTGAGACTGGCTCTTTGGTAAGGAGGATCAGTATACCAGAACAAACAAATGGCCCATTCTACCCAGTATCTGGTCTCTGGAGTCTGCAGTGGGAGGCATAAAATCCCCATATTGTATCTAATTATGCAGTAATATACCAGGGGAGATCGTCCCCAGCTGCCTGTATTACTAACTCATCTGAAACCTGGATGTACAGGAAATCTCAGGAGAAAACTTTATTCTCTCTAGATTTCCAGTTTTAAGAAGTTTTACTGAAGTTCAAAGAAACAGAAAAAAATATCTGACTGCTTTTATTTTATTTTTCCTCCAAAACCCACCACAGAATATTGAGGTTCTCTCCTTCCAAGCTCACAAGCTTATGATTCTCACAAGATTTACTGGTGGGGTTTGGTTTTTAAGACACATTTTCCTGCAGAATGTGCCAAAGTTGTCAGTCACCCTCTTAGTTCTACTCTCTGTGTGCTACTCATTGCACTGAAACTTATTGAAAATTTTGTCAACAATCAGCTTTATAAAAGCTTTGCACATTGTCTGCCTAAAAGCTGTGTTTTGATGAGAAAAAGACTATTAATGAAAACATGTTCTTTTCTGGCATCAGACTCAAAGAGACACAGGTCATAAATCTCTTTGATCTTGAAAAAAGCTAGAATGCTAGAATCCAGGAAAGAAGCAAGTTGATTCTTTCCTTTGTTCTTGGCTTTTTTTTTTTAAAAAAAAAAAAGCTCCTGATTGAAACAATTCCACTTAGTAATCAGTAATTTATCACGGTTGCTTCCTCCCCCCTTTTTTTTCCTCGTCCTGTGCTTTTGTTTGTTTTTGATTCTTTATTTCAACATAAAAGAAAATCTTTTGGACTGTCCTCTCTATTTATTTCCTTTGGTTTCACAGGAGCAGAAGGGGAGAATTTTTCTGGGGGATTGCTGAGGAGCGTGTTGGGGTGATTTCGGCTTGTAGCTTTTGGTTTTCTTTTTAGAAAGTATGTGGTTAGAGTGGGGAAAAAGAGCACGAAAAGGAAACTATAAAAATGAAATGTGAAGAAAAAGAATCCTAATATTCTGGTTTACTCACTGAATGGCTGCTTTTCATAGATGTGTCAATGCTGCCATCTCTTGCCCCTTCAACAACCTAGGCAGGAAACTGTAGTTTGATGAAAACCGGAGAATGAACATGCACTCACACACATAAAAGAGCTAAGTTTTCAAAGAAAGGTGAGTGAATTTTCCCTGGTACATTTTGCAGAGTTTTAAGAGGATTCTTTTTCTTAAATTTTCTCTTTTCTGTTGCTTTCTAGCTTCATATGCACCTTGAATAATACAACTGTGGCAACTGAGACCTCAACTAGTGATTTAAGATTTCAATGTGAGTTAATTCAAGCCAGTCTGAATAAGAGAAAGAATCTATACTATAATCAAATAGGGATCAAACTAAGCTTATATGTCTCCCCTGCTGTGATGACAACATGCAGGTATGTAAATATACATGAAATATGCAGTTGTATATATTTTAATAAATGCCAATTGCAGTATGAGCATTTTACCAGTAATCCTTAAGGTAGATACATTTTCTATTGAAATAATTTCCAGACACTGCAGGCACGCATGTATATTTGTGGTTATGACAGTGATTTGGTTTGATAGGTCATGCAACATCATGTCGCATAAATGTAGTGGCCAATATTTTGGACCTTATGACTATGATCTATAGCAGAATTATTGTTCCATGGAGATAAACTCACGAGAACTGCATAGTCATTTGTCAGTGAGCAATGTTGTTTTCTAGGCCAGTGAAAACTACGTCTCAACCTTAAATGTCCAGCTCTTCAATTTTAATACCTTCACAAAAAGGTGCTATTTTATCTTTTTAATTGCAATGCAGTGGTAATAGTTATATCAGAAATATGTACTCCTCTGAAGTGAAAATCAATGAAAATTTCATACTTTAAGTAAAAATTGATTTCTTAAGTTAGATGGGACAATTTTTGGTTTAAAAGCATATCAACATCTGGGTGATAAAAAGACAGATTGACACTGATTTTTTTGTATTATTGCAACTTGCAGTTTGGTCTGACTCCTAGTTCTTGGTTACATTTTTAAAAGTCTATTTGTTCTCATCTAAACATGAGCATTTTTGCTCCTATACTGAGATGACAGCCTATTATCCAGGTTTTTTTCTTAAGTTTCATATGTATCCCAGTCAGAGGCATGCCTAAGGAATGACATGTGATAATATTGTAGAACTGTGGGTCGAGTCTACAGCCCTCTGGGTTTCTCACAGATACGCAAGGTTACATAGTACACTCTGCCCACAAGTGGTGTGTTTGTCTCACTCTGTATGTTGTTATTCTTTTTCCTCATCATCATTTGTTATTTTTTGTAATTTTATGTGAGCATATCATGGTGTGTACATATGTGCACACATGTATGAAGTGAGGTTGTAATTAAGGGATAAAAACACTAAGCCTGGCAGTTGCTTCCATTGCAGAGCAAATATTCTTTATCAACAAACCACAGGTGTGCAGCAGTAAAGCAGATAAAAACATATAAGACCTGAGATGACAGTTCTCTGTTCAAAATACATTAATCACCCAAGGTAAATTTGTGCATCTGTTATACACTGTAGGTGTTTCACTTGCTTTGTTCCAGAGATATTAAAATAGATGGAAATCTTCCCCTTTTTCAATGTGGTTGGTCCAAGAAGTACACAGGGTGTTTTCCTACTTGGTGTGACTTCTTGATCTGTCACACCTGGTCTGCTTGCTCCTATGTGGTCACACCACTCTTCTGCTCAATGCACAGGCATGGGGCATACAAAAGGGCTCTGTTGTGTCCTTTAGGGCCAAAATGCATAGTGTTCAAACCTAGAAAAGCCTAAGTTTCATCAATAAATGCAGTTCAATTAGCATGATGGTAACTTTCCCATAATTATGTCTTTTAGTCAATGGACTTAATTTACAGTTTATCAGTAATTTTGAGTGCTTAGAGATTAATTACAACCAGATAAGTTTCAGACATACCTCCAAAGTCAAATAATTCCCACTGAAAATAAAGGTCTTCTGATCCTTGTTGATCAGTTTGGGTGAATGCTGGGGGGCAACTGTATTATCAGCTGAACTCATGCATAAGAATAATGATATCAGCTCCTGATTTTATTCATTGTGAGAGGAACAACTTCAGTTCTCCAGTCTCAGCTCAGCAGATGTTGGCAGGTCACTATTAAGCCAGGTGGTGACATCTGGGTTTCCTGATCAATGCGAAGGTTGTGAATTACCTGCTAGACTCGTGGACCAAGGTAAGCCTTGTCCACTGACTTAAAGCTCTTTATAGCTAAAAGTATTTTTTCAAGGTTTTAGGTGCAAGATAAATAGTTGAGGAAAGAATTTTCTGTACAGCTTATCATCAGCAATAGGGAAAGCCTTATTTTCTCTCCTCTGCACTTTGACCTAATGTATTCTTTTTGGTTCCACAGGCTTAACCATTTCGCCTCCCAAAAGACATATATATAAAGAAGTCAAAAGCTCATGCTTACATATTATCTTGCCCATCAACAAAATGTTTCAGCTCCTTAAACACAACCAGGGCACTTCCCACTGCATGGTACCTCCTACATAAATGTTTGGAGTTTGGAGCTATACTGTGCTCTTATCAGTACAGTATGTTTAACTCAGGAAACCCTTCTCTTATCTGACCCAGATTTGTTAATATTATGATTTTTAAACTCCCCTTCTCCACCCTTCAGCACCCGTTATTGATTTTATGCCATTAACAATCATGGCAATGGTACTGACTAATATGCTAAACTTACCCCGGATAGTTACAGACATTTTATCATATATATATACAAGTACTCCTGAAAACATTTATGAAGAAAGATTCACTAAAGATACACAGAATTCAGATGGTCTGGGACCAGAAGTTTTGGGAAACTTTTTATTCAATACAAAGTAGATCAACAGAGTCAGTAAAGAATACTTTATTTTCATTAAGCAAATATTGTCTCAACATCATAGATGCTTCTTTCCAACGTGGAGTATCAGCAGCTAAAACAGTTACAAGGAGAGATTAAAGCAGATGGAATGACCTTTTAAATCTCTGCATTTACTTGTGGATTTGCTTAGAGGTACATCTGCATCTTCGTACAGGATTTAGAGGGTGCTTTTACCTGCAGAAATGTTAGGAACAGGGAGTATCTCTTGGAGATGATTGTTGCAACAGCTCTTAGTGTATTGAATATCCCAACTGCCAACATGAAATGCCACATACCAGAGAGAAGCTATTCTTTGTATTTCATGTGTATGTCTGTGCAAACATATGTACTTAAATGTTATACATATACCACCTCAGGATTATAAGGACATACATCTCAGATGGCCATTAATGCAATCAAATATATTTAAAAAAATCCTTTGTAACAACATTCTTCTCCACATCGTCTGATATGCATTATCAGTATTTGGTTCTCTTTTAAAGAAGCGTAGATTCAAGTCAAGTCATGTATCCACTGAAATTTCATGGTGTTCTTAAGGATGTTTCTCTATAAAACTTGAAAAATGGATCCCTACCCTTACCAAACTCCTCCGTTTTTTCTTCTGCCCATAAATTACATTCACATCTGATGCAGCACTGGTAACATATGTTGTGAAATCTTTTACAGGTAATTCATTCTTTTCTTTTCAACACCTTCGTATGATTTTTTTGCAAGTCATTAGACTCCTAGCTACCCACTTAAGAAGTTTCTTAACAATTCTTTTAAGATTAGAAGGTTCAGAGTGTATAATGAACAAATTAATTTTTTCCCCTTTGTTCTTTTTTCAGTGTTTTTTCATGGGTATTGCTATTTCACCCCTGAATCTTCTAACATCCCTTTATTCTCTGAATATTCACCTTAAGTCACACTGGACATCACAATGACTCCAGCACTTGCCACTATCACTCAAGAGATACATGTTCTTACAGGATAGTGCTGAGTATCCCAACCAGGAACAATTGCACATGCACAGAAGATTTATTGGAGGATTTACAAATAAGGTTTTGAAAGCATAAAGAGAATTGCTTTTTTTTCTAGTAAATTTGTTTCATTTCCAGTTGCATTTTGAAAGACTACTAGGTAATGGCAGATGAGGGCTGCCATTATATGGGTTACTTTTAATAACAGAGACAAGAAGAAAAGGTTTTGTGGGAAGATTGTTTTTTATATCTACTTAAAACTGAGATTGTTCACTCTTTTTGCCAAGAGTAATGTCTAGAAACCGAAGGTTTGACTCAGTGGATAATGGATTTTTATGGGGTCTGGTATTCTCTTCCTTCCCTAATTCCTCAAGATTGGAAACAAAGCTCTTCATTATTAAGAGGAATTGGAGACTTTTGTGTTCTAAACTGGAAAGAGTGAAGTGCCCTCTAAAGGTTAGCTGGGCCACATCCATAAACACACGCAAACTGATGGGGTTTGTCATGCTGATGATTTCAGGATGGGGATCCTTGGGTAAGATTTTGTATCCATGCTATCCAGGTTCACCTGTATTCTTGTTTCCACGTTTCCTTTGCTATCTTCGGTTTTGCTGATTTATTTTTTCCTTCAGACCACATGTTCAGATCTGCTCCCCTGTGGCACGTGGTATGGTATATGGAACATTCTTGAGATCTCCTTTATCACACATAAATAAGTCATTACTGTCTATAACATGTTTATCTTTCACTGAGTTCAATGGTGTAATTTTCTTTGGCTCCTGCAGCTCATCCCCTGGCATTGTAGTTTAGCACCCAGTGTTTGTCATTCAACTTTACTTTCCTTTCTGTTTTGCCACTGCTCAGAAAGTTTCTACAGCTTTGTTTTCCCCTTTTTTTTTTTTTTTTGGTCATTCCCACTACAACTAAGGTTGCTTTTCATGTGTCAACTGGAAAACCTTTATTTCTTTCAGTGGTAGCATTGGATACACTTTAAAGCTAAGCAGTCTTGAGAAGTTTATCACAGCTATACACAGAATTTTATAAATATATACATAGCTGTGTACATATTTTTGTATATGTATATACTCTCTCTTTAGCAAGAGAGATTTTGTGATGATTTAATGATGGGTGTTGATGGTTAGAGGCTGCTTCTCTCTCCCTTAACAGTGTGAATAAAGCAATAGGGCATCTGTGAAATGTGGATCTGTAAATCTCAAAATAGCAAGGGTAGTTTGTGTGTTTTCTTTTGCCCAGAGTCTCCCGTTTGTGTTAAGTCAATGTTTTATTTATTTGCTTATGTATTGCTTCCCGTTCTCTGTGTTATTGGTAGGATTTCTTTATCTATATTTTACTGTTTTATTTGACACAAGAAGTGGCTGAATGAATTCAGGTAAAATAAAAGCTTATTTCACCCTAACATATATACAAGACACGACATTGACCCAAACTGATCATTCCTGGAGGTTCACAGAAATTCCATTTTTTTTAACCTTTTATCCTGAATTCCTGCTGGTTTAAGGAAATAGGAGGTAGTAGTGGGATTCTCAAGAGACAGTTCTGCTCCTGAGACACTTTCAGACCAAAATTTCAGACTCAAGAGATTCTATTAGCTCAGGTAAACACTGAATAAACATCCTTTAGATGTTTATCAACATTTATCTGAACCAGGAGTATATGAAAGTTCATTCATCACTTGACTAATCTTTAGGGTATATGAAAACAACATCTTTTACAAAGGCTGAAGAAAGATGTCACTCAAAACCCATGCTGTATTTAATTTTACTATTGAATAAAATATGCAAGGTAATAGGGTACAAAAGAAAAGGCATGTTTAAGTGAGAAGGAAATACATACAGAGATTTCCAGTAGAATATTCAAGTAGATGCTATATATGTAGGAAAATATAGGAACCAACCATTCAATTTTTTCCTATCACCTCCATAATAAAACAAAAATCTCATTCAGGTCCCAGAAGAACTGCTGTTTTGATAGCATAACCAACATGCTGTAATGAAGTTATCTTGGGCTGATAAATAGCAACTCCTACACTCAAACCTCAGCTTTTGGAGTCACCATTTCCCCACTGAAATTAGCAAAACAATTAACTGCTTTGTGTTTATGCTTTGGGACATTTTAGGACAAAAATAGTTTGGAGACTATTTACCTCTATTTTGATTTCTGTGCAGTATTTCTGTAGCTGCTGCAAGGCGAGAGGCTGTGGAATAAATTCCTGTATCTTTTACCCAAAAAGTGGAGCTTCAACCAAAAAATGAGCCCTATGTCTAGGCTTACAGCCTTGTAAGAGATCAGTTGGCAGGGAGTGATCATCCCTGTGTGTGAGAACCAGGATAGAGTGGAAAATGCTTCACATAAAAACCAGAAGGTTCTTTCCCACCCTTATTATGTCACCACCAAACATGTCTGAGTGTCGGGAAAAAGGAATCTCTGTGGGTCTTGTGAAATCTGTTGTAGTGATAACTTCTCAAAGGGTTCCCATGGAGTCCCAAAGAATTAGGCAGGACAGCATGGAGATATCTTCTCCTTCATAAACACTCAGTGCATTTCATTTTTACTGTTAATGAGAGAGCCGCCTGTTTTGTACAGGCTTGTTTTGCAAAGTGCTTTTTTGATTCAATTCCTATGTGTTCCTGAAAAGATTAATCACAAATTTAAATGCCTCTGAGGCTGGAGTTCTGGAAAGAAGTATAATTAAAGTAATGGACAAAGTGAAAGCTCAGACCTGATGTATTTAACAGAAGGAGTTTATTTTGTAAACAGGGATGAATATTAAACTCTAAATGTACCCTAAGTACCATGAACCCATTCTTTTTTTTCAG
>JAWWMO010000096.1:66203181-66217959 GCA_035047845.1 Dendrocincla fuliginosa
CTCTACATAACTCATTGTCAGAAATGTAATAAATTTCTCCACACAAATGGTAATACTTTGAATTACTGACTGTCCAGATTCTTCTTATCTACCAGCAAAAATGATAAAATAATCAATATTTTTCATTTTCAAATAGTCTTAGCAATAAGGAGATAACATTTTGCTCTACTTTATTTTTTCAGTTTTTTTCTTAGGGGAAAATCTGTTGGTCTCAAATAATGCCATAATAACAATTACCACCATGAGCCAGCTGTGTGCCCAGGTGTAAACATCTCTTTACATCTGTGCTATGTGTCCATTTCTTGCTTCACATGGAACATGATTGGACATCACCATGAAAGACCTTGAAAATGTTGGTTGCACAACAAAATTCAAGTTTTAGGACCTTAAAAGGTTTAAAAAAACCCCTACGATGTTTAATAACCTTAGCTTTTCTATCCTTACATCTGTCCAACAATAGGGAAAGTACTTTCCCTTAAGCCTTACATGAGCTTTCTGGCAACAGTCTTGCTCAGCACAATTTAATGTAGATCAAGACAGCTAAACACTGGGGAGACTGTTTAGTTGCCTATGCATAGCAACACAGAGCAACTTCTAACACCTTTTTAGTTCTGGGACATACAGATGGGACATTCACTAACAACAAAAAATCTACAGGAGATCAATACCCTCCTGGAGAGGCACCAAGCAGCTGTGGGAAGTAGGAGGTGATCAACTTAAAAAGCCACAAGGTACTTACACTTAGGTCAAAGACTGGTATCTTAATACCACCTGTGGACTTAAGAGCATGTTCTAGTCACAAATATGTAAGGAGATTAATCTAGAGTGAAACATATGCTAGGGACATTAATTGACTTCATTAGAAACCATTTATCTTACTAAATATCATACTCCATATTTTAGAAGGGATGGTCTAAATTCACATGTAAGTCTAGAGCAGAAGTACTAATAGAATTTTGCAAACCTGGCTCCTTCTCTTGAGTGTTTTCATCTGTCAGTATCCAACATGGCAAACCCTCCGAGTTCTGTCAGTCTAAGAAGCAGCTGCGTATTTGGCAGAACTATCTGTAATGTATATGTTCTGGCCTTACTTCAAAAACAGTGGCCACTTGACTTTAACCAAAAAGATTAATGAAGACTGAAGTAATTGGTTAGGGTTCTTCTTTCATGTCAATGTTTAGCAACTTCAAATGAATACATGTTTCCATATATGTTGAGTATGTATTTACCCTTATAATCATGTGTTTCGAGGTTTCCAGTTGCCTGGACATCAGTTAATTTTATTTTAACAAGTGGTCTAGCAAAATCTGTTCTCCAACACACATATGAGCAAGTCAAAAGAATGTTATTAAAAAAAATAATCTGATACAATAAAAGAGAGGAGAGAGAGAGAAAAAAAAGAGAGGAAGAAAGATAATAAGATTTTAAAGATCTACATTGGAAAAACGATTGATGTCCAAGAATTCTGTACATGAAAAATCATAGGTATGAAGATGTTTGCTTAAAATATTACAGAACATTTCAATTCTTTATTCCATAACAAGTAGCACAGAGATTTGATTCTGTGCAAGGATCTGAGGTTAAGTCTTTAACATTCAACCACCTACTATGATCATTAGATTATTTCAGGATGGACATCAGTGTTTCTGGGTGCTTTTATTTTTTAATTCTGATTGATTTTCCCAAATGAGTCTGGTCTCACCTCTATACTTTAATGCAACCCCGGTTTGAGATTACGTTTTTACATTGTTTGGGGTTTTTTCCCTGTCCCCCTTGCAATTGGCCATGAATTTCTTTCACTGAAATATAATTTTAAAAGTATATATTTATATATGTGAAGAGAGTCTTTGTTTATTTCACCTTCAGTAGAATTTTTCTGAGTTTGTTTTGGAAATATAGCCTTGCAGTAATTCCATTCAATACTGGATAAAACAGAACAGTCTCTACTGTTATTCTTTGTGCAATCCATCAGTGAAAAAGCTCAGTCAAAGCAAAGTGTTTACAAGTCACTTCACCTGAGCATCTTTTCTATGTACAATCCATGACAGCCAAAAACATGTGCCTCCATGACAGCAGAGATATTTGATGGAGACCATGAAGCTAACCCAACCCTAGGGCTGTATCCTTGGCTGTGACAGTCCCAGTTTGCAAGCTGAATGTCTGTCATTCTTCTGCATTTCTGATTCTCTGTTTTGTATATTTGTTTGTCCTTATTTTCCCCTTGAGAAGACAAGACAAAAACCCAGTGTCAATCACTGAAGGAAGGTCTTGTCCTATCAGAAAAAAAAAAAAAAAAAGAGTATACTCAGTGTCACTTGAAATTCTGGACACATTTTGTTGGCAGTTCAGTAGCTTGTATACACTGGCCATGTGGAAAGGCAATACTTGGAGGGACCAGGATGGTATCTCAGTGTGGTGGTGCAAAAAGTATTTTGCTCTTTAAGTTATAATAGAATTTGTGTGCAGTTAATCGACCAAATCAAAAGTCCTCATCTAATCCCAATGCCTCATCCAAACTGTTGTTCTTCATGGATTTCTGGTTCAAGTTTAGACTAATTTGAAGCATCCAGGTATGAAATACAGAGCTAAAAATCCAGAAGGGAGTTTTTGGTTTAGTACAACTGAAGCTTGAAGATGAGTACTGTGAATCTATTAACAATGGCAAGGCATTGGCATTTATTCTTCACTGTTATACAGGGGCTGACTGAAATATCTAGATATGTTCATCTTCATTCTGACTTGCACAAATCCAATTCTACACAGAGAGAACAGAAATAAAAATTAGATTTTAAAATTCTGATTCTTAAAAAAAAATCAAAAAAACCAAACACATTACTGTATTTCATGATACCTTTTCAAAATAACACAATTATTGAACAGTCATATGTGCAAGTTGGCCTCTATAGTAATTGATACAGATTGCTGAGCCTTATTGGATTAATCCCAAATTTTCAATGGCAAAATTCTGTTAGGTAGACAGGGTTTCTATGATGTAGATAAAGTTATCCTGAGCCACACAGCAGCCATTTGAACCAGAAGAAAGTAACTCAGCTTAGTCAAAGGTTAACATTTGATCCAAAATTATATGATTAGAAACACACTGTCAGAGCTTTTTCTCTTCTTTAAAATAACATAGTCATAAGTGGTTGGCCAGTACATACCAGCACTTAAAGGAAAGCATAACTGGTTCTTCCAGTCAGCAAGGAGCCATCTCTGAGCTTCTGCCAATGCCTTGCTTCAATGGTTGTAATTCTGACAGTAAAAGGAACATCTAATAAGATGAAGAAATAGTGTTTACTCAAATTGCTAGCAAATTTTTCTGAGCCTCTCTAGTGATGCTGGGAAACTAGCAACTGTTACCTTTCTTCTTATTATTATTATTTTTCCACCACCCCATTGGCAAGTTTCTTGCTTTAAAAGACGAGTATAACAGTTGACTGTGGAAATCTGGGCTAGCCAGGATTTAAGCACAAAACTTGCCTAGAAACAGTGTGTTAAATAGCTCTATCAAAATGATTCAATGCTTGCACTGAGATGTGAACACTTTGCAGTCAAATGTCAAGTCAATCTGAATATGCCCTGGCAAATCTACCAATGAATAGTCTTATCTGGAGATCACTGAGGTTAATGTGATGCTTACACTGGGGTTTAGAAGAGAGTGAATAACAGCCTAGGATTTAGCTCATATTTAGTCTTTTAAACTACGAGAATTTTAAGAGCTTTTAGCAGACAGAGCTTTATGAGACTCTAGACAAACTTGTGACTGATCTGAAAGGGATTTAAAAAAAATTACTTCAAAGAGGAATATCAGAAAATACTTTGCCTTCTTAACAGGCAGACAAAGCTGAAGACACTGCAATGCTCTCTGTCAATAATATCCATTTATTTGTTTGCATTCATAGAAACATACAGTTAAAGGATATGGACTTTCCCTCATCTTTCCTGTGAGTCTGCATAGTGGTTTATATAAAGAATCATTAAGTGAGAGAGTGAATATTTCATATTCCTAACTTTAGAGCTTACCTAAAATCCTTTCAATATGCCTATGTAGGGAGCTACACCAATATGATAACCTGCGTACCTATTTTAATGATATATTTTCTGAGCAGAAAAGCCATATGCCACCTTTTTGTCCTCTCTGCAATGAAACATAATGAGGAGAAATTCAAGCTTTTGCAGAAGATTAGAAAGGGGTAAAAATTCTCAGATGCTCTGGATGAAAATTTGTAAAGTTAGCTGCAAATATCATTGCATAGAGCCTGACCATTATTTTTAATCTCTCTTTGACAAGGAAAAGCTTGCTGGGAGTTGGGACTTGTTATCTTCGTTTTATGGGCCACTGCACTCAGAATAACAGGGCTGATAGAGCACTGGTAGTAAGTCAGTTGGGAAGGAGAAATGGACAACAGAGACACACAGCACACAGAGTGTGAGAGAAAAGTGCTATTAATGTTTCTGGCAAGCAATAGCAATTTCTTCATCAGTTGAAGGAGTCTTTGTGAAATAAAAAAAATCATGTAAATTACTTCTTTATGTACTCATTCATTTTGATGTTGATCTAATTCAGAGCGACATGAGCAAAGTTTTGTACAAAACCAGTTAGATGAGAAATGAGACGTTTTGAAACACATTTCCAGGGAAAGTTTGGAAGCATGCTATGTTTTCTTTTTCTTTAACATGTATTCCTATGTTTGCTATGAATATTGATACCTGACTATCTCAGTCTTTGATGTCATTATCCATATAGCTCCTCTCTGGCTACCACTTTCACAGCCCTACATCTTCCCCTCCACAAACCCAGAAAGGAAAAACACTGCAGATAAAAAAGGACAATGGAGAAAATCTGCCTTTTAGCTGCATCATACCTGATCTGTCAGGATCCTCAGATGAGGGCTTTTAGTGATCCAGGAGCATGGAGTGGAAATGAAAGCTCCCACTCACACTACCTTCTATTAAGGACACAAATATTGTGTCACACTTTACTGAAGACTGACTTGTTAAGACTAGCAGAGCCCTTCAAATTATATGTAACACAATTCTGTGAGAACAACATGAAAGTAATTTGTTTCATTCCTTCTTTTTATGTGGGGCTTAAATGACAACCCTTGCACTGGAAATACTTTATATGCCACTCATTCCCCTGATTTTAGTAATAAAGCCTATTTTCTTTCACCTACTGGTTGACATTAATGGTAAAACTTCCACCAGTATTAAAAAGTTGAAGGTGTTAGAAGATGAAGAAGTTAAAATCCATTTCTGTTAAGAAAGCTTCAGTGCTACAATTACTTTTAAGGTTTCAGTCTACTCTCTTCCTCGACTCCCTTCACAGAAGTGAGGCATAGGTTTATTTATTTATTTCACCAGAAACAAGCTAATTAGCTCAGCTCATCTATGTAAAAACAAGCAGAAGTTTTTCTGAGAAGTAGGCACGTGAGGTGAGCATTAAATTCTATTACTTTCCCTCATAGGGAAAATCTAATGTCTGAAATCTACCGGGACTTTACAGTCAGAGCTCTAAGGTATATTACTACCCCATGATAAGAATTTGCAAGAAAGACCAAAGCAAAAACAGCAAATGGGATAGGAAGGTGATATAATACTCAGTGCACAGAAGAAAAAGTGTCACTAGTTCATAGAACTGTCAACATTTTTGACACAGATAATTCTGAAAACATCCACCAGTTTGATATCCATCTGGACCTAATGAGATTCGACACAGTAGACCCCCTTGAACTTCCTTCCCCAGAATGTTTTCACCTTGCCTTTTGGACGTGCTCACAAGGGAGACGTGTTGGCCCTTTCATGTCAGACCTTAATTGGAGCATATATTCCCTTCTTCACTGCATCTGTTTCACTAGGGACTTTCATCAGACGAAGTAAAGGGCTTTTTCACTCTCTCAGCCCGCTTTAATACAGAGCATTCAGCTCCTTCTACAAAGTGTCTTCATTTTTTCCCCCTGTTTTTGAGGTCTCCTACTCATTCTACTATTGAAATGTTGTCTTTGTGCAGTCTGTCCTCTGTATTAACTTCTCCTTGTGCATGGATCTGTCTGCTCCTATGTGAGTCTGCATTGGAGGGGAGAGTGAGGGCTCAGGGTATCTTTGCAATTCATTCTGGCTTTCTACATTTAAGAATGTATTTTCCATCAGCATTGTATAATGTGGGAGATTTTCATCTTTCATCTTTTAGCCTGTTCTCCACATCTATTCATGAACCTTCATATCTGTTCCCTCCATTTTTTAGACCCAGAGATCCACCTTTTTTATTACCCCAAATCTCTCTACTTCAGTCCCACTTGCCTTACGACTTTTGCTTTGAGTCCTTTTTATGGAGTACTCCTTCTTTTCCTTGTACCCTTTGTTCCTGTACTTTCTTTTCTCTCTTGTTAAATGCCACACAAAGATGTCTTTCAGTAGACAGAATGGTCCCTGTCGGTCTGATAATTGTGTTGGCCGTACTCATATAAATGTTATCAGGAACCAGAAGATTTGACCTTGCTGGTTGCTTCTCAGTCACTGTCGTGGCTCAGATTTTGGATCTCAGCTGAGCAAATCATGTAAACATCTGCTGTTTTCTGCCAGACTGCTATTCTAGCTGATTTGATTCAATTCGATTTGATCCAATTCAAGTCTATGCAGAGTTCTGCAACTCCCACAGTATTACAGTGTTTAATGCCTTCCAATACTACAGAGACCAACAAACCTCTGCCTCTTAAGGGTGATTCTGCTTCTCAGCTTCACTGGTGTCAACAGAAACTGCTTTTTATGTTTGGTTGGGTTTTGTTTGTTTTTCTTTTTTTTTCTTTTTTTTTTCTTTTTTGTCAAATCCTGTGCTGAATTGTGATCTTGCTCTTTGACTCTGTGAAACCACATCTGTCTGTAAACTGTAGGCAGGAAAAAATGTGCACATGTAATGGGCTAATTTTATCCACTGCTTTCTTACAAACTGTTTAACAATTCAGTTTTATGAATCCATAATATTATGAAGATGACAATATTGAAGATAAATCTGTCATCTGCAAACTGAAAAGTTTCACCTTATCCATATTTCTCCATTGCTTGTATTGCAATAAGTGATTTTGAACTTAACTATATCATTACAAACCATTATATAAACTATATGACCATGTTTAGAATGACTCTTGTATTGCAGCTGTGTTTTTTTAAATATAACTCTTAAGTGACTGCTTCAAAAACTACAACAAACAATTTTACAATGATTGACTTCTGAATAGTTTTTAATAGCCCTGAGACAGTGAGAGACAATCTGATTTTAGTAGGCTTTACCACCCCTGTTAGAAAAGTGACTTTCAAATTCATAAAAAGAATGAATTTCATGAAACCCAAAAGAAACTTGGTTTAGATGTATAATTTAATATATATTTGAAAAGATTCAAATAGTTGTAGAAGAGTAGAAAAAGCTCAATTCTAAAATAGTGTTCAGCATTTATCGCAGAAGAAAGACAGTCAAAATAGAGGCCACCACTCTTGAGACTCTAAGATAGCTAGATATATCTGACTATTCATTTAGATTGCATTACTGATCAAAGCATACCTTCCAAACTGGGTGTAAAAAAATCATTCCTACTACAAGGAGGTGCACTCTGATAATAAAATTTAATAATTACTTTTCTAAAGTGTCTTCCTCACCCAATTAACAGGCCATTACTGTCAAACACTCAGGACTCAACAGGTTAAGTAACATAATGTAGCAGGCCCAGTTAGAAATGGAATGCAAGAATTTTTTTGTTCAGCTTGAGTTTATAGGATCAGTAACGCCCTGTACTTTTATCATCATGACATTTTGCATTAGGATGCTTGACCCTAAAATCCATATGCAAGATGAAAAGAGTCACAAGTCCAAAGCAAATTGACCAGAGGTGTTAGAAGACATTTGGTGTTGTATGCAAACACAGCAGGGTAGGCTTTCACAACCACTTCTGTCTAGAAAGATGTGCACATGTGAGAGGCTGAACTTCTCTTATTTTCAAGGGCAGATACAACTACTCTATTTTGAATACTTAGTCAGAAAGTCTTCCAGGGACTCTTCCAACCAAGAGCACACATTTGAACTAGTCATCATAGAATCCCAGAATGGTTTGGATTGAAAGGAACTTAAAGATCACCTTGTTCCAAACCCTTTGCCATGAGCAGGGACACTTTCCACTATCCCAGGTTGCTCCAAGCCCCATTCAACCTGGCCTTGGATACTTCCAGGGATGGGGCAGCCACAGCTTCTCTGGGCAACCTGTGCCTGCACCTCACTACCTTCACAGTGAAGACTTTCTTCCTAATAGCTGATCTAAACATACCTTTTCTCAGTTTAAGGCCATTAGTCAAGATTTGATTTAGTTAGCTGTTTTCAGAGGAAGCAGCTGGGCTCAAGGTTCTAAAAATTCACTCTCTGAGGTAACAGCCAAACATATCTATAATTCAATTTGATACAATATTTGTGCAACTATTATGAACAATAAGTTACACCAAAAACTACAATATGAGTCACTTTTCAACATTAGGAAGCTTTTAGGTCCTGCAAGAGATAAGTATCCATGAAAGGCAGAATTTGAGGCTTAGATGGAATACAACTTTTGAACAAACAGCAAGAACTCCTCTGCTTTGGAAAGAGACAAAGAAAAATGTGTATTCTGAAAGGAGTCCCAGTGGAAAGTCTACTTGTTCTAAGCATGACTTCCTTAAGTTTTCTTAAAAAGTAAAAAAAGGAAAAAAAATTAAAAAAGAAATCAGATATATGCATGATCCAGCTTAGACCATCAGTGGAAACACTCTGTAAAAGGTATTTTTTTCATGTTATTCAGATAGTTTCTCACTTGTTTGAAAGCAAAATGTCTGTTTTCTTTTCTTAAAAAAAAATCTCCCTTTGATTCAGCACCGTCTGCTTAAGTACTTCAGCATATTGCATTATACACACTGTGAAATTCGGGGGTGTAAATCTTCCCTCTGTGTAGAGTCCTTGTTTTTTGTTTATAAAAAATAGAGTGTAAGGGGACATAAAACGTAAGTGAATCAAGCCCTCAGCTAGCATTTAATTGATAAGAACTAAAGCTAATATTAGATAACAAATAAATGGTCTGTTGCACAGGCATTTAATTAAACACCAAATTAATGCAGTAATGACCTACTGGAACTAACAGCCAGAAATGCTTTACTGCAGGCAAGCATCTGGAATGTTTCACCTTTTTATTTTTTTTTCCCCCTCCCTCTTCCCTCCTGTACAAACACATTGGAAAGACATACATTAATTTTTAATACTAAGTCTGGACAGCTTCTGCTTTGTCCTTTGCCCTGTCTGAAACCCTGATATCTCTGGACATCAAACAATCTTTGCCAGTGCTTGTTTCCTGATAGGCATAGCAAACAAATGGTAAGTTGGTGTTCCTTTCTCTCCCCTCCCCTTCCACACTGCCCTTCTGTGTCATTATCTAGTTGAAACTGAGCCCCGTACACCTTGGGTGATTACACACTGCCCAGAAGATTAATTGCAGACAGTACTTTGGATAATGGTCTCAGGTACGAAGCCTACCATGCCGTGGAGAAGGCACAGGAATCAATACATTTCTTTATCTGTACAAGCCCATGTCTATAAAAGTGCTTTCAATCATACCCCAGAATATCTGAGAGGTGCAGGAGATTAACTGTGCTCAGATCCACTCAAAAAGCCTTCTGTCCAAATCAAAATATGCCAGACAGTCTTTAAGGGGACCTCAGTCATGACTTGTCTTCCTCTCCCATGCTATATGAAGTTGTACTACAAAGAAAACTTGTGGGGCTATTAGTGTGTGTGTATATATATATTTATTTATACACGTATATTAGTTACTGACTCTGGATTCCACCCACCCATCTCTGGACATTGACAGGAATCAGGTCCATAGTCTCCTTGGCTTCCTCTACAGTCAGTGGAGAAAGATATCCACCTCTCTTTAGCAGCTGGTGGAAGTGTTGGGTGAGTTCTGCCTCTCCTGGCAGTGCTTTACTCTCCCCATGGGTTTGTAAAGGCCCATCTAAGGTAAATACCAACTTATAATGTATGTGTCAAGGCTTACATATCTTTCCAAAAAAAGCCTAAGTTTTATGACTATTAAAGTAGATTTGTGCTCTGGAGACCCAACTTCTAGGATGGTCTTGTCCCAGTTTCAAGCCTTTCTAGTTTTTGGTCTTAACAAAGAGGAGACTCCCATACAGAACAAGCACACTCATCTATGACACTGCAACACCACTGAGTTCAAACACTCATGTAAGTGTACGAGGTAAGAACTGAGGTAAACACAGCTTCTATTGTTATCTCACTAATTATGATCTGAATGGTAGAGGAAGTGGAGGGATAAGTATTCAATTGTTTTTTCACACTTCACATAGGATTGTTGTTAGTTAGGTGCATAAATTATTCTAAGGTCTTGAAGCAAAACTCAATGTCTCACAGCAACACAGATGTGAATCATATCTATCTAAAAACATGACTTGATAGACTGCATTTTGTCTTCAGAAGAGATTCTCTATCACCAGGTTTTGCCCCTTTATTTATCTGTGGGCTATGCAGGCTGGGATAGAAACAGAATCAATCTTACATTCAGTGTCTCTGATGTGCTCATCTTCAGATTTTTAATTCATCAGGTTACACTGAAAAAAAATATTCATATAATACTTATTGCAATATGCTCCCCCCTGGAAGAAAGCCAGCTTTAGAGCAGGGCTTTAGATATATGTTTTACGAATCTACATTAGACCAAGTGATATAGATTTGTTGCATTATCAATAGAATACTAGTCAAAACAGTCAATGAAGTCCAGAACACTATTCATTTCACCTTAAAACAGGCACTTGCATTTGTAAAACAGAATAATGCCATAGACTTCCTTCTCTCTACTGACTAGGTCTATACTGCCAATGGTTTAGATTAGAAACCTGACATCAACTGAATTTATCATAAACTTGGTACTAGCATAATAGTTATCACAGTAATAACAACAATCATAGTAATAATAATAATCACAACAACTCCAAAGAGTCTGAAGACATTCGTAAAGGTCCTGATGATTCAGTAGGTAGCTGAATGCTGAATGAAACTTCCAGCTTGTGCCTGGGAGTTAAGTGTCACCACAGTCATTGTTTTTTGGATGAGGGATAAATCTGAGACCTTTTCTTGCCATTACAGACTATTATCATTTTATAAGAAATAAAGGTTGACCTCAGGGTTTTTGCACACGACAAAGGGGAATTATAATCTAGTTACTTAAAATCCTCTTGCAGCTGCTACTGCAGACCTTTACTACCTTTCCTTATCCTCCAGTTAGGAACTGGCACCATCCATTGAAAAAGCAGTCCTTGCATTCTGTATAGAAAGCAGTAACTTTTCAAGACTGATGCTGAATGTACACACAAACACATCCATGGAAATGTATGATTGCTCACACACTCTTCAGGCTAATTCTGTTCCCTTTTATAGTCACTGACTCTTACTGTGATCATTTTGATGCTTGGCTTGAGAGCATTTATACTGATATAAGTAATGGAAAAACTCCTGAAAGAGGAGCAAATTATCTTTCTTTTTCTGTTTTTGTTTTTTTTTTTTTTTTTCTCAGGCAATATATAAAGTGCTAGCTATACCTTCTCTAAACAAAAGTGCAGGCAACACCTCCAATCAGAGCACTGAACAGTACTAATTAGTTCATTAAGCATCCCAGCATCCCTGTGGGGTAGGTATGTATTTTATTATCCCCAAGTTAGCAGGCAGGTAGAGTTGACTACCTCAAAGACACACTTATGGTAAATGAAGGAACTCTAACGCCTACTCCTTTGTTCTACTGGGTAAACAGGCAATAGTTCCAGGCAGCTTTAGTTCCATGTCCCATTATCTTTGTTGCTTTCTGTGTGTCTTGTGGCAATGCAACCATAACGTAAAAAGTCACTTTTTCAGTGGTGAAAATAGAAATTGTTAAAACAGGGTAGCTTCCTGTTATAATAAAGTATTGTTGAACATGTAGAGCTCCTGTTAAAAGCCTCCTTTGTTCTCTGTGCTCATACACCTTTTCCTGTATGGTTTGAAGGAAAGCACAGTGTGACTTTGAGAACAAACCCAAGCTTTTCCAATGCAGCCTGCATTGTACACATGTGTACACAATATATGAGCTGGTGCTACTAGGGATAAGGCATCTGGAATATCAAGTTCAGATGGCTCAGAACCAGATTGAGCTCATAAAATGAACATTACCACAGCCACAAAACTAACCGAGGTAATCATGTACTATTTAGACAAGCAGCAGCATTGCCCTTTGTGAAGGGCTTTGGAATGTGCAAGTCAAGTGTATGGTTGCATAAAGATTGGGGATATTACACCCAGAGAAATCCTCAGAAGACAACAGCATCATTAACTATTTACATCGTGACTCTACCCATTATCACATTTGACAAACAGTTTAATTTCAAGGAGTAAAAACAAAAATAAAAAATAAAGCAAACACACAAAGACACAAAGAGGGAAAGAAGAAAGCTGTGCGTCAACAAAAGCAGTTCAGAAATGAAATGCAGGGAAGATGTCAAGCACCTCAAAGGAGAGAAATGGGAAATAAAAGGTTCTGCTGTTTTCCCTGTTCGCTTACTTTCATTTGAGATAAATCATGACTATTTATCAAATTTAGAATTTAATACAACATGGCATTAATTTGAGGACATGCATAGAGAAACAAAGAGCCTTTACTCTCAGCCCCATTCTTCACAGTGAATTGAACAGTCACTTAAAGCAATGACAACAACCAATTTTATCCATATATGAGTGGTATATATCACATCCAAAATATCCAAGTAATTATTAGATTCAGTGTTTGTGTTGTATAAAATTAGCCCGAGGGATAATTTGGTCCTTGTGTGATTCAGCTGCTACTTTCTTGACCAGACAAGGCTCATAATGTAGTAATTGTTTGAAAAGGCTGAGGCTATAGAAAGCTGATGCAATTTTTTCTGACTATTTAAACAGGCTCAGGAATATGTACTGAACAGCTGACAAAAGCTACTGCATGAAGCACAGAACGCATGAGCAATTTCAGCCATCTAAGTTAAGGTCAGAAGACTTCTGAGGAAAAAACAGTTTCTTAAACATGAGCTGTAGCAAACTAAGGCAATTCATTGTGTTCCTTTTTGTGTCAGACTCAGGTGAGAATATTATTTTACATAAACAGTGGTTAGAACTGCCCTAAAAACCTGCTGGGCAACTCAAATCTTGAGGCAGATCAGTCATGCAAGTTCATAGTAGGATGAGAGGAAATAGACTCAAGTTGCATTAGAGGAGGTTTATATTAGATATTTGGTTAAAATTTTTTTTCACCAAAAGTGTTGTCAAGCCCTGGCACAGCTGCCCAGGGCAAAGTCCCCACACACGGATGGATTTAAAAGCCGTGTGGATGTGGCACCTGGGGACATGGGTTAGTGGTGGGCTTAGCAGTGCTAGAGAATGGTTGGACTTGATGATCTAAGAGGTCTTTTCCAACCTAAATGATTCTGATGGGTAAGAGAGCTGAGAATCAGTTTCTCCAGAGCTATAGGGTTTAATGAGAACATGAAACTGTGAGCAAGAAGAAGGCTTTTTTTTTTTTTTTTTGAATCAATTCCAAAAACACTTTCCCAATCATCAAAATATTTCCTTGTAGATGGGACTTCTCTAAGAAGTAATATTCTTATCAAGGAAGAGGGACAGTACCCATTGCATTTGGTAGTTCATAAAAATTTTCACACCTTCCAAATTATATAGCTTCATTCTTCAGTCTTGTCAATCTTCTTACCCTTATTTTAGGGACGAAGGTATGAATAAAAATGTAAGCTGTATGCCAGTCTGCTTGTAAATATGTGATATGCACACAAGCAAAAGAATTAAGGCAAGACATTTCTTTAATTGTGTCCATTTTAGTATGTTATTAATTATTTCCTACTGCATTTCTCATTTCCTAAAGGAGAGTACCTGCTTAGTGAGCACTTATTAAATGCTCTCTTTTTAATTCATAAGGGAAAATACAGTCTCATGATATGTTTACTACATATTATTCAAATTTTATTTTGAAGACAGAATCATTTATTTCTTTCCAAGCTTTTCAGCAATTCTCAACAATATACCATCTGTCTGCTTTGTAGGCATGAATATATTTAACTTCACAACAAGACTAAAAATGTACTGTATAGGTGGGGATATTGAGGCAAAAAGTGCTAAGTTGAAAAATGCTATCTAATTCTGAGGGTGCATTTCTATGTGAGAATAATGTGACCCAGCCTTTTCTCTTAGTCCCTTTGAGATGGTCATAGCCATTTCTGAGAGCTTCTGATGTAGCCTCCACGTCTTCTGGTCCAAGAAGGAGGATGAGCCAGGAGCTGTGTGAAAACCAGCTCAGACACTGGGTGCCATGGATGAGCTGGAATGTGGGTCTGAAGTCATGAGAAGCAGTTGGATGGGGATCTTGACTGAGGCAATTAAAGAGTACAGTACTCAGAGGGCTCACACCAAGTTGTAACCATTCTTTCCATCCCTTTCACCTCTTCAAATACCTTTTACACAATGAATTTCAACTTGCTCCTGTTGTCTCTGTTCCCTGTTCCCTTGTCACTCTCAAAATCTGTCTGTCCCTGACACCTGTTTCAGACTCCCATACCCAAACCCATATTTCACACCCCATTGTAACATCCTCTCCTTATAACACTGTCCTCCAGGCTTGGTTTTGTGTTCCAACACATTCAAATTCTCCATCACACCAAGGCCCAGATAAATTGTTTTTTCTT
>JAWWMO010000096.1:66229127-66243037 GCA_035047845.1 Dendrocincla fuliginosa
ATAACAGTTTAAGCAGACACTTCCCAGCATTGCTACTGGATTCACCATGTGATGGTGGCTTGGTTGTTGAAACGTGCAGCAGTCGATGCAGAAGGCTCGATGACCACATTCCTTTTATTCCCTTACACTAACATTGATTTGCAGCAAACTTTTTCCCCATTGCCCTTAGAAAAGGTGAAGCCAACAGCATCCCATGCTGGATCCAGCTGCTCTTGTTCAGGATGTGAGAACATTGCTTTGTAATGATCATAATAAACAGAGAATTCCCCGCCAAGATTTCCAACACACCATGCAGCTTGGCATTTTCAATATATATTTAAAACAACAAACCAAGACAAGCAAGTGCCTTTCTCAGAAATTGCCAATGTATGCTCTGAGATCTCTTGCATTTTGCATTGTGTCAGTCTGTGTCAGAGGCTTCAGGAAAGGTAATATAGAAGATGAATGGAAGTCTATCATCGCAGTGCCAAGATGAAAAAGTGACAGCTCATAATGAAAAGAAAAATAGTTTCCATTTTGGGCCTCTGTAAGTAAGAAAGTGACAGAGCCATGGGAACTGTGAGGCTGAAAAATGGTCCCTTTGACAGACATGCCTGTAAGTGAAAGTGCATGGGATATAATACTAGCCATAATATAGGGAATAATGATTATTTTAGGGATCACATGATTTTGAATAAATCCTTGACTAGTCCATGGAAAATGGAACTGAAAGAAAACTAGCAAAAACTGTAGTTTCATTTACAGAATAAATGACTTAAGGATGTTTTCTGGTCTCTATATCTATGATTGAAGCCTGTGAAATGACTTTGGATATACACAGGGTAACCAAAATGAGAATCAAGAGCTTCCTGTAAACCTGAAATGGGATGCATTGCTCATTTTTTTTGAAAAGGCAAAAAACAAATTATGTAAAAGAAGGCTCTGGATGATGAGAAAGAAGGTTCTGGCCATAAAATCTTTCATAAAGCTTCATTTTATTAAAACCACATATGACATTTGCTTTCAGGTGAGGTGAAATAAGAAATATTTCATATTTATGGAATTGCCAACTAAAACAATAGCTATAGGGGCAAGTCATACCTTGTAACTTTAGGCTTAGATTAAAAATAGCACTAAATGCTGTATGACATTCTTATTTTCAGTTTAAGCAAGTATTTAAAGTCAGCTTAAAGTAACTTGAATCTGTTAAATCCATGTATATCAACATAAAGCTTTGTGTAGGTTTAAATATATCTGGTTTAGAACTGACTCTGGTTAAACCACTGTGACGTCCCCTGATTGCCAAGGCCTTGGGGCAATATTCACCCCTGTGCAGAGGACCAGCAATATTGAGCTTAAAAGGGAATTACATGGTACGTGAATTCCACCCTAAAGCATATTTAAAATAGTTTTCCCTGCATGGCTTCTTTCTTCACTAGCTTTCCTCAGGAGGAAAGGTTAATAAGGATAATACTTTCTCCTTCCACATGAGTGTCTCTTTCAGGATCTCAGTGAATTCTGAAGTTCTTAAAAAAGCATTTATAGACTTTTATAAGACATTGCATTCAATTCTCTTTGCAAGCTTTCAGAAGTAAAATTTGAATAATAAAATGGAAAAAGAGTAGATAAAATTGTTGCTTGGGTTTTCTTTTGTGGCTTGAGTTTGTTGGGGTTTTTCCAGACAAGGAAACTAAGGACGCTCATAGATCTCTGCTGGGAATACTCTGTGCTCATTGAGACCTTGTCTTCATATAAAAATTAGAACTATCTTTTGCCAGTTAAAATAAACAAGAAAAATCTACTAACTTCAAATTAAATAAAAGTCTAAGTATATTCCTGGAAGTCACACCATGCACAGAGTTAAGATTCTTCACTCTGTGAAAATTAGAAGCTACCTCTCTGCCATCACCACAATTGCCTTTCTAGCTTTAAGAGACTTTTAACATCACTAAACAGGGAAGGAACATGCTTCCTACAGTCTAGCATTGAAAGAATTTAAACTTTAAGTATGAAAAGGAATTTTAAGCTACTTAAAGAGGCTATAACTAGGACAAATGGGATGAATTTAAGGAAAGGGAAGCCTGACAGCTAGGGAAAAAAGCCTTTCCTAGCAGTGAGGACTGTTAGACTGCAGGATAGTTTCCCAAGGGAAGTGGTGAGAGCCTAGTTTCTTGAGTCATTTAAAACTGGACTAGACAAAGCACTCTGGAATATACTCCAGGGAGCAATCCTCTCTTGGCAAAGGGAAGCACAAAATAACCCAATAGATCTCTCCCATCTTTCCTTCCTGTGATTCTTCTATTTCATAAAGCTCTGTGATTGAATGGATAGCAGAAAACTTTAACCCCTTTTCCAGAAACAGAAAGCATGTTTGACAAGATATTGTGAGAGGAAAATCCTCTAGCAAAGAAGAGAAAAAGCTGCATTTTTCATAGCAAGTTATCAGCTTTTCTCTATTTAGAGAGAGGAACAATAAAGGATGGTCAAAGACTGCCTACTGGATGGCTGCCATTTTCAGTACAAGTCAATGATTTTTTTCTCAGCTTCCCTAGAACTCCAATGGTTTAGATATCACACAGTGCTATAAGTTTGTGTTCCTTTCTCTTTTTTTTTCCCCAAAAAAGGATGCAACTAAATCCCTGATAATAGAATGATTTTAAAACAGGATTGACTTGTTGCTCTCAGCAGGCTGGGTTGTGATTACACTATATTCATGCCTAGACTCATATTGAGAAGGGACTACCATCCCTACCCTTGCATGACCCAGGCCCTGAATCAACATTAGGAGCTATTAGGAGCTAGGAGACATTACACTCCACTATTCCCCTTCTCCCTTGAGCAGGTGGGGAATCAATAGCCTTGGCTTCTGCCTTGCAAGACATCAGCCAAGGGCACAGAGCAGGTGCAGGTGACAGTGTAATCTGCTGCCTGCTAAAGCCATATATTTCCTACACCTCCACACCAAGGAGGAAGTTGGTGGCTCTGCAGGGAAAGAGGAAAGGAAGTCAAGCTCTGAAAAACATTCAGAGGAGGTCAGAAGAAACACCTTTGTGGCTCTTTCTGAGAGCTGCAGGGGCATTCAGTACCATGAAGGTGTTTTTCATAAATTCCTGCTGTAGTTGCTAATGCTCTGGACCTCAGGGTGGAAGGCTTGATACAAAGATCAGATCAGCTCTCCTAGCCTGGTGGAAGGAGCAGCAGAAATTTCTAGGAATTGGTCACCAAGCTGGTAAAAAAATAAATGCATTTATTTTACCAGAATGTATTACTTCTCTTTACCTACTCTGAAACTTCTCTGGAGCCTCAGGTCTGAGCTTTTCCCTGAGAAACTAAGACACACATTGACTTTTCACATATGTACTTTCAGATAGCACAAACATAAAAGTGGCTGTTCTGGGTCATACCAAGAGTCCATCTGACTCAGTATCAGATGATAGAGAATGATGGGATAGGATAATGGGTTAATATGGGATAACTGAAGTTGCCTGTGAAAACATAAAGAAATACAGTAAACACATTCTCAGAATATCTCCCTTGCCTCCTGCATTTTCCTGTTAAATTTACAATTAGAATCATAGAATATCTCAAGTTGGAAAAGATTCAAAAGGATCAACAAATCCAACACCCTGCTCCCTGAAGGACTACCTAAAACTAATTTCTATGGCTGGAGTGTTGTTCAGATGTTCCTTGAACTCTGATAGGCATTTCCAACACTTGTTGGAAGAATGAAACTTTCCAATAACTTTTTGAAATTTTGAAACTATTTAACATCCATAATACCCCTGTGTAAGTGGTTCTAAAGATAAGATGGTTATCATACATTTAACTGCTTCTTCTGGAGCTGTTCTAAAGCCATGAATGACCAACTTCCTTTGATTCTTTACACACAATTTTTGCATGGCAAAGCATGTGATGATGGATACAGAAGTATGGCAGCTGTAACTGTCTCAAATTGCATAATTTCTTATTTATGAACAGAAAAGTGCTTGTCTGCAATTGTAAAAACTGCCTTTTTGGGGAGGGCCTTCTGTTTATGGCACCCATAACTAAAATAAAATGAACAAGCCCCGTTCTATCCACACCTGCCACAAAAGCATGTGACTGAGGAAAGTAACTTAGTTATTCAGATGGCAGTGGAGAGTATCCAAGTGCTGAAAAAGCACAGCTTAAACCTTGTCTTCTTTGGGAAGTGTTGGGCATGCAATTGAAAGCATCTTAATCTGAATTTTAAAGATATACAAATTTGGAATGATTATTTTTTACTTTAGAGGGAGACTAAAGGATAAATCTCTTTCCTTTTAATCTGAGAGGACCTTGGTGACTTTGGATGACACTTGAACCGCTAGAGCCTTTTTAATCCTTTCTATTCAAGGGGATATGAGGGGTCTTCATCAGCTCAGGAAAACCTCCACATTGGAAATATTGTGACTGAAATTTCTATTGAAATGAAAATGTTTTCTCAAGGGGAATGTCAATTCTGAAAATATTTTCAATGTCATTGCTGGGATAACATTTCACAGACATTCTCATTTCATTATTATTTAAAAATAGTAAATTACAGAGTCTCAGATGCCAGTCTTCAGCCTCATTGTTGGGGAAGCATGCACTGTAGCTAGCTCTCTGTTGATCCTTGCTGTTCTGACAAAACACAGCAAATCTGCTGCACTCTGTTTGTAGGGATTAGCAAAATGCTGCCCAGAACCAGAGTTGGTAATTTACCAGGAACCTGAGCTTTGCCTTGGATTTGCGCAGAGCGTGCATCTGTTGCAGAAACGTAGCCTTCTTTTTGTCTTCAAAGCACTCTGCAAATATTGAACCATGTTGAATATTTCCTTGGAGGGGGGGTGGGGGGGGTGGAAAACACCATGAGGCAAATTCACTGATGTTATTTTATACCCGTTTTGTGTTTGAGCATGACTTCCATGTCTGAAGGAAAAGTAATATTATACCTTTTTTTCCAATTCTATTCAAAATATTGAAAGCATTAGGAAAGGTCACATAGAGAAAAGTACATTTAAAGCACAATTAGAATAACTCAAACAGTTGTGTCTTGCCTGTGGACTCAGCTACCAAAATTCATTTTTCCCTCCTTGGCACAGAGACATGGTCAAAGACATCACAGGTTGGTATCTCTAAGATTGCCAAGGTTTTTAAGTTCTAGGACTTCTGCCAGTTGTCTCCCCCAAATTTGCTGCTGTTCTTTGCAACCATTCTCTAAAAGGTTGGCCAGACTCTGCAGTTTTGGCAGCCTAAAGACATTTCCCAGTGAAGAGGAGGCTTACCAGGGCAGACTCTGAATTTACCATGTGACTGCGGATGACCTAGGAGCAGCATGCTGGCCGTCTCCAGCCTTCTTGTTCCGGAAGAAAATCACTTTTCCTAAACTTTTCTGTAGAAAATAGATACCATGCCACTTGTGGCAGCTGCAGTTCGTATGGACGATTGGTTAGAATGGATAAAAACAGATTTCCCAAACCAACTGTATTCAATGCAACATATTTTTCATATGTTTAATGGAACAGAAATTTTTATTTTAAGAGGCATTTATGAGCACTGCTAGCTCTCTGCCTAGGGAGCGAAGACCTGGTAGGGGGGAGAACTAGCAGGTGTAAGGATAAAATTAGTTTTATCACAAAATTGGAAAGGAACTGAGATTTTCTCTCCTTACTTCTGCCCTTAACCGTTGATGAAACACAGTCATTAGATACAAAAATATCCTCCTGTGCCCAGCTACCTCACAGTTTAACCCTCTTCGGAGGGGTTCAGACAGAAGCACTTCACTTCAGTGGCTGGCACAAGTAAGTCAACAGTGCTGGCATTGCAGCCCTCAATTTGAGCCAATACCATTAAAAAGAACAATTCTTCATTATCAGCCCTGGAAGCTTCCTCCATGCCAGTGCTTCAGAGAGTCAGAGAGCATTTAGTGCCTCTGTGGTGAGTCCCTGCAGTCCCTCAGCAAAGATGAGGCTCCATGCCCTCCGTCCTCACATCCTTGCTCGCTGTTTAGTTTTAGGGAGGATTCAACACAGTCCCCCATACAGCCCCTTTCCCCTTCCATTAGCTAAAGGAATATGAACCAGAGATGGAAAATAAACTCACTTGCCATCACTAGACTCCTCTTGTTATTTTGTGGAGCAAAAGGAAGCTAGCAGTGCTCCCAGCTTAGTTGAAACCTGGATCTTACCTCAAATGTGTTCCCACAACACCTACTAATGTCTCCTTGCAGTCATAGAGAGTGTTTTCAGACAAGCATGAACACTGACTTTTGCCTGAGAAGTTATAGTTAGGGGTCTTTTTATTCATGTTGCAAGGAGATTAAGCAGCTGATTTCAACGAGAAAATTAAGTTCAGCTTTACCTACAGCCTTTTAACCATGCCCAGTGTGATACTTGCCACAATTTTCACCCAAAACATCAGGCGGGGTATCTTATTGATACAGACTGTTTCGGAATTTTACTATCATTCTTGGGTTTTGAGAGTTTGAAGCAGTGGTGAAAGTTCATTTCTTGAGGGAACCAATAAAAATATTTTTTCTTGGTCAGACTTTGAGGAGAAAATTTAAATTCTAACTTTTCAGTTCTCTAAACAAAGGAAAAGGGTAAGAAAAAGATTACTGTGTTTCTGTTCTCTTTAAAGCTGAAGTTCAGGTTGGGGTAACACTTCTAAATTCAATTAATTTTACGTGTTAAAAAAATACACAACTCCACGCAGAAAAATGGAGAAACAATTTCTAACCAAATAGAAGGATAAACACATTGAGAATGGGAAGAATGATGCCTCCCAGCAAGAGGAGTGGGAAGGAGGAAGATCTGTAGAGCTTCCTGCAAATAAAAGAGCAGATAGAAACTGAGAGTTGTATGAGATGGATAAATAAACAACAAGGTTACAAGTTCACAAGCCCACCCTGCAGGCACTATTAGGACTTTAATTTGCTACAATCACCAGTGTATGTGGTGTGCGTTTACTTCAAAGGGAAGGGAGTCAATTTTCTGCTTCTGACTAAATATGCTACCAACATATCATGATGCCTGGCCAAATTCACCAAAGCATGTCTCTGCTGCTCTTCACTGGATTGTGTTCAGAGACACTTGTGGTACCTGTTGAAATACTTTAATGAATCTGATACTCATGAGTGGTGCTGAAATGACAGCCTTGGAAATTGAAGTGTTCTATCAAACTACAGAACTCGCACAGTATGGATGAAAACAGTGCCAGCTTCTGCCATGCTATCCTCTCAAAGTGTCTCAAATTTAACCTGGAAAAATTATTTCTGGTGGTAGCAGCACTTCAGCCTCAATGCCTGGTCATTTCTTCCTACTTCAGATATAATTGCCAGCAAGAGTATGGAATATCTTGGAGATTTTATACTGCAGACAGGAGCTGGGCAAGGCATTTTCAACAGAATCATTTCTTATCAGGAAAAACAGTTGCATTTGAATCAGAGTGTTCTGAGAAACTGTTAAAACTGCAACATTCTCAAAAGGAAGATGCTGAAACAAACAGGGTTTTTTTAATATATTTTTTATTTATACTCTTTTAGGATTATATATTGTCTGAATTGTATTATTATTTGCCATATAATACATAACAGATGTTGCTATTCTTAAAATGAATCATTTTGTGTTATTAAATTTAAGAATTTCAGTGCTTCTGAAATGTGTGATTTCTGAATTTTAGCAGCAAAGCCAATCTAAAAATGGGGAATTTTATTTTACATGACTAATAAGCATATAAAGAGACCAAATTATCTCCATTAATTTGTTTGTGTTTTTTCCTTCTTTCTCTCATCTTTAAACTTTTGTGGGAAGGGAAGGCAGCATCCCTATTTCTATGTACTCTGTGTCAGGCAGTAGTGAACTGAGAAGCTGAAGGGAAAAAACACTTCAGGGCAAGTTTAAAGTGTTGATTATCCTACGGCATTGAAAAAAATTTTGGAAATATTGGGGCGCCTTGTCAAGGTAGAAGGACAATAGTCATAGCTGGTGTTATGATTTGAATTATTTTTCTATTATTTATCATCTTTCCCTCTGTCCTGAGCACCCAGGTCGGAGCTGGGTCTAGTGACGAGAGGGGAAGGAAGGGTTGTGACTTCTCAGGGCAGAGAAGAGCCCTCGACTCCTGCTTTCCAAAGGAGATTAAAGTAGGAGAGGCGGAGAGGGTGGAGGACAGATCCCTGTAATGTGGTCACAGAGGCAAGGGAGGGGAAAGGAGGCTCTGCTGAAAAAAAACACAAAATGAGCAATGAGAAAGTCAAGAGAAGTCTGAAAAGACCAGAATGCTGATTGTGCAGCTCTCCCCTTGAAAAAAAAACATTATGTCAGCTTAAATGATAGGTTGGAAAGAGAAACAGAAGAAATAATTCCTTAAGGAGGTGTCTGAGAGTTGATACGGCAGACCTTTACACAGAAAAAAGATGTTCATGGTGTGTACCAGCTGATAGCTGTTCTCTCTTCTGACCTTTATCTTCAGGTGTGAGGACAGACTTGAAAGCTCACTTGTGGCTTTTCCATCTGAGACTTATCTCTCTCTTCTACTTATCACATGCCTACAAAGCAGTACTTGGCAGTTGCCTTCATCACAGATATAAGCATTATTGCATTCTTATTAACACCTTCTGGATCTGCCAGTCATTATTTGATCTTACATATTCCTGGAATAACCTGTTCTATGAGATGCAGCTTTCAGAGTAGGCATAATTCTTGCTTTGTGGATTTCAGATTATAAATAACCAGTGAAGAATTCAAAAACAAAACTTCCAGCACCATGGGCATGACTGACCACGTTCACTCATTTCAGCTGTGACAAGTATCCCATTATCTCCATTTGCTTCTAGTCCTCCAGTGCCCCTCATTATGAGTATCCTAATTTGGGTAGGGCCTGAAAGCTGAAAACAGAGTAACTAAGAGGGCCAGCCCTGGAACTGAGTTTTTTACACATCACTGTGAGCTCAGGTGTTCCAAAATAATTTCTAACTTTTGTTTCTCCCCAGAAAAAGATTTTTTTTTTTTGTTTTTTTTGTGTTTTTTTGGTGAGATGCAGACATGGCTGCCACCACTACAATGTTGTGGGACCAGGCTTTTGACTCCTGGCCAGATCTTGTCTTCTAAGACTGTACAAAATCAAGCCACCAAGCAGGCTCCCATTTTGTTGGATCTGTTGATTTTTTTTAGATTTCAAGAATTAGTGCAAAGCTAGTGTTACAAGGTCACAAATAAACTCCTTCATCTTATTCTGGGGGTGAAGAAAGGATAGGGTAGGATAGGATGGAACGGGATAGGATGGAACGGGATAGGATAGGCTAGGATAGGATCTCTATATTCCCCAAAAATGGTTTCAGATATGCCTGTTATCAAATAGCTGTACCAGTGGGACTAAGGGATGGTGACTGTGCAGTTACAGAGTCCATGTGCCAGCTCAGCTAAGTATCTTTGACACAGCAGTAGGACTGATCTCAGAACTAACAAGATCATGCCCATAGACACATGGAACAGGCTGCCCAGGGCTCTGATGGAGTCACCATCCCTGGAAGTGTCCAAAAAGCCTGTGGGTGTGGCACTTTGTGGCACTACATGGTGTAGTGGTGGGCTTGGCAGTACTGGGTTAAGGGTTAAACTTCATGATCCTAAAGGTCTTTCCAGCCTAAACAATTCTATGGCTCTATGACCCTGACTGGCCTTGCTGTCTCCCAGAGGCCAAAACCATGCTTGTGTTTTCAGTGATAGTTATACACTCAACAAACTGAATGAATACTGTAATGCTATATGTGCTGTGTGGGGTACCCAGAACAGGACTGGACTTCTGGCTCAGTCCTTCTGCTAGAACTCCTGCTTCAGACTTTTTCTCCTGCATAAATCCCCTGTTGCAGCTCCTGAGTCAGCCCAATGGCTCTGGGGCTTGGCTTCCCATCCTTCAGCTAGTGTCTGCTTCCATGCAGGGCTTCTGTAGACCCTCCTCTCTGCTCATCGCAGGGAACCATGCAGATACACTGTATTCCAAGCTAAATAGAACTTTTCCCCCTCCTAAATGAACGCGAGATCACTACCAATAAGCTCCCTACTTTGGAGAGGGAGTGATATCCCTCTTCCCTTGAGGATTGAGAATCATTCTCTCCCTCAGCTGGAAGGAAATTACAGTCTGTAGACGGGGTCCTCCACGGCATAACTTTTGGGTCTAGCCAGTGCAAGATTGTGCATAATATCTCTTTTCTCTCTTTTGAAGCTATTTGTAGACTTTCACTTCAATGATCTATAATTGGAGTTTTGCTAGACCTAAATTAAATTCAAAACTAACTAGTAAACAGGTTGTTTTGCACAGGTATTTCATGCATGCAAATATCTATAATTATGCAGCAGTGTGTGAAATTCATACATATTTAAATATATGGCAATAGAGATCGTGTTGTTCCTTTCAAAACTCAGGCTAAGAAATGGCTGAGTTAACATTACCATGTTGTTCAGGAGCAACCAGATTATTTTTCTGCATTGTTATGTTTCTTAACTTGCCATAGTTGTTTCCTTTTTCCCTTTGTCTGTTCCTCGTGGCTGATGAAACCCAGGCAGATCTGAAAAGCTGCAGAACCGCATTGTCTGCATATTCCTTTTGCTGCTTCTCATCTGAAAACAGTACCTCCTGGCACCTGGAAAACCATCACAGATGCAGAACAGGTGATCTTTACAGAATGCTATTCAAAGTGAACAGTCTGCCAGGCCCATAGACAACAAAACACACTGCTGACTCCAGCTGGAGCGAGCGATTACTTTGATAACAAATTAAAACAGGCTCAGAAATTGGAAACGAAGGAGCTATGCAAGGATGAATAAACTCCTCAGATGGCCCCAATTTTGTGCAAGCCTATCCAACACATGTGCTATAAATTGGTGCTCTTCATTAATAGCTACTGTTTAGCCACTAACATCCTTCAAAAGAAGAAATCAGGATCTGGCTCCTTCCACAGTGCTAACTTCCATCCTGATTGAGGAGACTATTTTCTCTTAACATGATCAGAGCACTTCCTTGGGATCTTAAAAATTCTTTATGTGTCATTTTGCTTCTTGCATATGCAGACAATTGTAATGCTCAATTTAAAAATGTTCATATATTTTCTGTCTATGGGATTTTTACAGCACTGGGTAATTCCTGGATGATTACTGTTTTTAATAACCACATAATTACTGTATTAATCAGAACTGTCCTATTGGCTTCTGTGTGACACAGAAGGGCAGAAGCAAGATAGAGATAAAGATATGCCACATTTAAAAGAGCCATACAATAGTTTTTTGAGTTCACTCTGCAATATGACACACATAGAGGTCAAAATACAGAGCAGCCTAAGCAGACATCAGAAGTCCATGGAGCTCAATGTCTTTCAACAATACTCAATTTGCAAGAATTGGAAGCAAGTATGATATGGGAAGCTATCAAAAATGACAGCTATCAAGACAGAGTGCTGATACGGAAGCATCCAGAGCTCCAGGTACGTGCAATGGACCTTTTGGTGTGAAGGGACACAAACACAGACAAGACTATCCTTCCCCAAAAATTAATATCTTAAACAATGCTTAATTGTTTTTGAAATCAGAAAATAAAAATAAAATTGATACAGATTCTGTGAGAAGAAAATAGATGGGTTGCACAGGATAGAAAGGAGAAAAAAACCATAGCAAAACATCCACTATTTCAAAATACGATGCTTAAATGACATGGTGGCTTAAGGAAAAACACTTGCCTAGAGCTGGGTGCAATTCTTGTTCAGTGCACTCCTTCCAAAACTTCTGGTATGGATGGATGTGTCCCAAAATACTTTGTTGTGTCCTAGAATCATAGCATGGCTTGGGTTGGAAAGGACCTTAACGATTGGCTTGTTTCAATTCCCTGCCATTGGCAGGAACACCTTCCACTAGACCAGGCTGCTACGGGCCCCATCCAACCTGGCCTTGGACACTTCCAGGGATGGGACAGCCACAGCTTCTCTGGGCAACCCGTGACAGGGCCTCCCCCTGCTCACAGACAATAATTTCTTCCTAGTTTATAATCCAAATCTGTCCTCATTCAGTTTAAAACTATTCCCCCTTGTCCTATCACTATATCCCTGTGTAAGAAGAGTTTCCCCCTCTTTTTTACAGTCTCCCTTTAAGAACTGGAAGGCCACAGTGAGGTCTCCCTGGAGCCTTCTCTTCTCCAGGCTGAACACCACCTCTTAGCCAGGTCTTTCAGCCCTCGGAGCATCTTTGTGTCCTCCTTTTTACTCGCTTAGTCTCCCTCTAAGTAAGTCCATGTTGCCACAATGACCTCATCTCACGCCCACATGGGGCTCAGCCCACATGAGCAAGTGTGAGGTGTAGCCCTGCCATGCCCCCAGTACCTGGAACCATTCCATCTCTTGAGGAGACATACCTCACAGGCCAAGATCCAGGTTTTCCAGGGAGAGTGCTCTCAGCACGTGCGCCAAGAGGGTGCTGAGCCAGGCTATCCAAAGTCACCTTTGTTTCAATCAGAAGAGGCAGGAAAGAGAGATGGGTGCTAATCCAAGTCTCTGTGTGTCCATCCCAAGGGAGAAGAAAGGGCAAGGGAAGCAGATCCTGCTGGAGCCATGAAGACTTACTGTGGCACAGTTATGTTTGCAAAGCAGTTGTGATTATCAAATGTAGGCCCTAAAGTATTGCCAGCTATGACTAATATTAAGGGATCCTCTTTACATTTAATGAATGAAAAGCAACCATGAGTGTTTAATTCTAAGTCATTCCCTTTACCAGTCACTTGTAAAGGCTGAATTTGTCAAAGACAAATTTCCTTTCAATTTTTGATATCTGCTTGAGCCTTTTATATTCCTTCTTAGGATACTTGGCAGTACTTTTTCCCAGCTGCTCAGTTTTCCTTTACTGCAAACAAACATAAGCAGGCAAGATGCTCAGTGTTCAGTATTTGTACTCCACACCCAAGAGGCATGCTTTAATGGATATGAACCCTGAAAGGAAGGTTACTTTCATTAGTGGGATTAGGAAAACATCCCCTGGTTTGGTTTGATCATCTCTTAGTTGGGTTTGATTGCATGCTTTTTTTTTTTTTTTTTAACTGACTTTGATGGACAGATCCTTTTTATAATGTACAAATAATCTCTGTGACCCTGATAAGCAGGTCTGATGATACTCAGCTGAGTAATGTAGCAGAACTGAAATTTCCATCTACTTGATGTTTTGCATAGGGCATTTGATGAAGTCACTGTCACCTGCTATTAACTTAATATCAAGTCTTAATAGGGTCCTTTTCTTTCCATCTTCACGCTGTTGGGGTCCGAATTAATTACTAAGGGAAAAAAAAATCTTCACATAAATCCTTAAGCTTCACAGGAAGGAAAAAGTTTCCAGTGCTAGTTGAGATCTAATGGCTTATTAGGAATATCTGTCTCAACTAGACATCAGTGCTGTCCCTCCCCTTTCATGTACCTTTCATACAGACACTTGAAAAATGTGCTTAACTTTAAGCTGGTGCATAGTTAAATGCAAAAATATATCTGATGTATTTGAAGTTAAGCACATGCTTAACTAATTTGCTCAATCAGAGACACATCCTGGCAAGAGAAAACTTCTTAATGTTTCTTCATGTTTTGTCTCTATCCACAGCCTGCCTGAATGCTCTCATCTTTGCTTTTCCTCACAAACAGGAACTGGCAGCTTTAGAGAGATTATCAGGGAGATTGACTCAGAACTGAAGGGCACATGATAATGGAATCAGATTTACCTACAGGTGCTAAAATCTCTATCCTTGGAGGCTCTGCATGGGCACAAAGCATTAAAAAATGAATACACTCTTCTTAGAAGGAGCATAGCTCTAATGGTATATATATGTCAAATACGTATCTCAAATATATATATCATATATATAAAATTATGGAATATTAGCAACTGTAGATATACTGATTTTAGATGACTTAC
>JAWWMO010000096.1:66257559-66270378 GCA_035047845.1 Dendrocincla fuliginosa
TGCCTGGGGCAAGACTGATTTAATTATCTCTAACACTTCTCTGATGGATGAGTGTCAAACCTTCCCTTGACTATCTCCAATGAAGGTGATCTGACTACCTCCCTTGGGTGACTTGCTTCATTGCCTTAAATGTACTAATAGTTATGAAGTTTTCCATAACAGTCAACCTAAATATTCAGTGCTTCATTCAGAACCTATCACTCCTTTTTTTTCCCTTTTTTTTTTTTTTTTTGTTCTCACTGACTAATGAGGATAATTGGTTCCTCTCCTTTTTCAGGGACATGCCTTTATGTGTTTATGGACATTCATCATGACTCCCTTTAGTCTTTCCCTCTCCAGACAGGACGTGCCTGGTTCTCTGAAACTTCAGTGGTAAGAAGCCTGAGGCAGAAAGATGAACGTGTTGCAAAAGGCAGAAATATGGGCATTTTTTAAGGTAACAATGAAACTAGGCATTTTGCATTGCCAGAGATTGAAGAACTGACTTTCGCAAATATGAGGAGTATGAAGCTAAACCAGGAAATATAAGTGGTAAAACTAAAATGAGCTATGAATGCAAAATATCATTCATATGTGAGGGATACTACATGAAAGGAACTGTCAGTGGATGGCACAAACAAGGGCTCTGCTGTGACCCATATCCATAAATATAAAGACAGGGCTCTGTTGCTCAACCTCATAAGTAGTAAGCTGAAGAGCAAAAAAGAATTCCCAAGGGTGTGTTCCTAAACCTAGTAAAGTTTGCATAACTAAGACTAGTTGCTTTGTGACCCTTCCACCTGTTAGAATTCACCCTGTCCCCTCCTCATCTCTGATTTAATTTTGAAGAGCAGACAAGGTTCTTCACAAAGAGGCACTTTAAAGGTTAAAAGGGGAGAGGAACACCAATAAAGCCTTCTTTGTATTTTATTCTGTCATGTGGGTTAGCTGTCCTCCAGCCTATTCAGTCTGAAATGGCATCAACACTCCATAGAGACCAATTCATCCTCCTGTTCCTGAAGTGCAAACAATTCATAGAATAAAACAGCACCAGAAAGAGAGAGGAAAATCTCTCTGGGGCTGCCAAGAGCCTAGCTACATACAGTGAAATCACCAGATTTCAAAACAGGAAGGAAGGCTGGTTAACTCAGGCCTTGATTGATAGTTGAGGCACTGGACATGGAACTCTCTCAGAGGTATTTAGATCGTCTCTATTTTGTTCAGCACTAAGCTTGCCACAGTCTTTATAGTGTTTATTTTCACAATGATATTATTCCTGGTAATATTCACATATGGTAAATTCAGGTAAAGTGGAGAGTAAGACGCAAATTTTCAGAAGGACTTGTTCTGATTTCACAAAGTTTTGGGAAATCAGTGGTACTTGGGCTCCTCAACACTTGAGAATCTGAGCTCTAGCGGGAAAAACTCTGGAAAATGTTTCTGCTGTAACTTGAATTATTTCCATGTTCTGAGACTCTCCTTTTAGCATGCTACCACTCCCACCTCATCACCAGCTGAAAGAAAAATATGCTTACACCTCCAACATCCTCAGATAAAACACTACAGCTTAACTGAAACTACCAGTAAAGATTAGGATGGAACTTTCAGACTGTGAAAGTTGAACCGTATAATCTGATATGGGACTGTATATGTCTTATGTTACCTCTGCAATAATGGTGCTTCTTCCTATCTTTGCTTTTCATAAAATGTACTGACTGAAAGACATACTTCTAGAAGTGAATTTATAACCAATGGTCTTATGCAGAACAAGGCAATGGTTTGGTCAGGGTTGTATGGCTGTCTCTGACAAAGCTGAGTTCTAAAACTCTGCTGTTTGCCGTGACAGGATCCCTTTCTTAGGTCCATATCTCTTCCCAAGTCTCATAACCTGTGATTTTACTGACATGAGACTAATTCAAATGTAGATTACAGGATGGGTAAGTAGCTGTGGATATATTTTCAGTAGCCATAAATAGTATATCACAGAGATGACAACTAAAGCAAGGTATTCCCAATGCCTTATCATTATCCCAGTCTCTGTACATTCCTTGCCATGAAACCAGCAATTGACCTCTATCCATCCTTTCACTCCCACAAGTAAAACTGCTGTTTTGAAGAGAGTCTGGGGCAAGCTAAGAAAATGAATCCTCTACCTTATCAGAAGCTATAAATGGCTGCTGGGAAGTCTTGAGAGATTACCCACTGGCTGGATATCAGAGCTTCATACTGAAGATACAGCACTTGACTGTTGACATTTGTTATTAATGCTGAGGAGCAAAATGCCTGTGGTATTTTTATTTGGTATTTGTGTATCCCTAATGCCTCATCTGCTGCATCCTGGGCTCTGTCATGCTCTCCCTGACGCCAGTAAGAGTCTTGCCAATAGATAGGAGGCTCCCCATTGGCTATTCCTCCAAACACTGTATGAATCTACCCTTATTTCTCAAGGCTTATCTGATTATGATTGGGAAAATAATTTTCTTGGGTTGGCACTTGCAACAACCTGCCTTTATTGAGTCTGAATGATGGACAAAGTGTTGTTTCAGGTCTTGCCTTGCCTTATAATGAAGGAGGTTCAGTAGTGTTAATATCTTATTTTCTAAGACTTATATATATATAAATTCGAGTACATAGAAAATCATTTTGACTGTGCAGGCTGATACAGTCTCTAGAGTCTTTCTTAGCTAGGTCTTTTACCTAGGTGTCTTCCCACTCCTCCCCTGGAGAGAGAGGGATGATGTGTCATTAAGACAAGACTTACGGATTTTTTTTATTAAGAACACTTTCACTGCTGTGATGTTTGTGAGCTTGAACAAGTACGTCAGCTAAAACGTATGATGTGAATGACTCAATGCTAAGAAAAAAATAATGGCTCGGAAATGGGAAAGAAGTTTTGAGACTCCAAAGATTTGTGAAATTTAATTTTCTTTCTATAAAAGTGAGCTAAATGATGGAAAAAGGTGACAGACAAATAGTTCTGCAGGCAGATGTACCCTTGCTAGTCCCCAGGCATGACTAGAAGGGGGAGCAGTTGCACATTTTTCCGTAAGACTGCTTGACCTGAGAGCTTTCACTACGTACAGAAATTTCAGTGCCTGATAAGTAGTTACCTTCAGATGTGAGTCCACTTTTGGCTTCTTTCGGAGAATGTCCACAAGCTTTTCAGTTACGGACAAAAGCTTGGACAAAGCAGAGACCAGTTTCAGCCCATGAAGGCCACCAAATATTTGGTATGAATTTTAATGACAATGACTCATATCTGCTCACTTGTGAAAGATTTACTTAGCTGTTGATAAGTATACCCTTTCAGAGGGGAAAAAACTGTTGTGAGATGCAGAATATCATAGCAGAGGAAGGCAAGAGGCCCTCTGACATGGTTCAGAGAGACATGGGTCTGAACACCAGATTATGCAGGTTTGGTTCCTAAATAATTAACTCACATTCCTCCCGTGATCTTATGTCTTTGCTTCTCTCCCTCATTGTTCATCGTCTGAACAATGAGGATTATAGCTCCTCTGACACATTGTGAATTTGGGCTGTAAGAAAATCATATGTCACTGGCAATAAAATGTACCGTGCTGAGTGTTTTATCTTGTACCTGTCATACCTGGATTTGTCTCACATCTTCTTGCACTTCCTTGATTAAACATTACGGTATTTCAGTGACTCAGTGAATAAACCAGCCTTTGTTTTATCCATACCGTTTCCACAGATTTTCTCATTCTCTCTTAGAATCCAAAAGGTTAAGGTTTGGGAATATTTGGCATGAGCTCAGAACAGCATTGTTCTTTCTTAGGTCAGCTCAAAGCTCTCCCATACCTGCAAAACCCTCAGCCTATGACTGCTTATTAATGAAATACAATGAGTATTTTTAAAGAAGTGTTTGGAGTGCCTCACAGATTTGCATGCCCACAAATGAATAGGACTTCTGATCTTTCATTTTTCCCTGTAGAAATCTGGAAATAAAAAGAGTAACAAGGATCCTAGTTCAATCTGATCTTAATTGCCAGCAAACATTAATGATATACCTGAGCCCCTTCAAATTGTAGAGAAGCTTTATTTTGGTGCCATTCCAACACAGCTCTACCCTCACAGTAATTTTGGACGATCAGCATGTCTGTCATTCTTGCAGGTGCTGGAAAGCTCTTTGATCTCTACAGCAATTCTGACTTTGTCATTTTCTTACTTGCTCAGATGTTTTCCCATAATCTTTCTTCCAGATATGTCAATCAACAAGACAATCAACCCAAAGTTTTTTGCCCTCCAAATCTATTTTAGTCTCTCTCAAGCTTACTTATACTTGTACACTAATTTAACACATCTGGGGGATTTCTGATGCATGGATGCAACATATTTTTCTTTTTTTTTCTTTTTCCTGCTATTCAGCTTGCCCTTGTTTTTCCCCTTTGATGTGTAATAATGAGGTGGCACAGGGGAAATGTCTTTAATCAATTGCAGAAACTTATAGCACTATCAGGATTACATGTATCTCAAAACACTTAATCACTGTCTCTTTCCAGCGTTCATAATTCTGATGTATCTGGTGTACCAGTGTCATGTCATTCTATTACATTAAACAATCTAACATAACAACTGAATGCAGTGAAATGATGAAATGATGGCCTGTTTCAGAAAATATAAAGAGATAATACACTTGTTTTCATCTAGGGAAGCTGCTACTAGTTCACTCTGTGATTTCACATGATTAGAGGGAGAGCTAGATAAACAGGTAGACAGGCAGACCAAATACAAGCACACCATACTCCGGGAAATGCAACTATTTTCTCACCCTAGGTTGTCCATTTGGACATAAGAATAGAAGCAAAAAGTTTTTTGTGACTTTTGTAGTTAAAAATCAGATGGCAGATCAGAAACTTACTTTATGGCTTTGTTTCTGCTTTTTATATTTGTATATTCATGTGTTTTATATTTGTTCCAAAAGTAGTCGCTCCTTGAAAACTTCAAACCTGCATACTGCGTCTCACCTTAGTTAGATATGTTCCCAATGAAAATGATTTCACTGCAGTCAAAAGTCCATCTATAACTTATCTAGCTACCTTGAGCTCATTTTGATTTAGCTGCCTGTGTAGCTCTACATGTCAGAGCTCAGCTGCACTCCTGTCCTGGTATTTATTTCCCCCTTTTTCCCTTCTCAGGCAAGGTTTATAGCCCATACCAATTTTAAACTAGCATGGCTACACAGCCATTGTAGCTGATAGCCACTTTGAAGCCAACCCTGAGCCACACAACTGCCAGCCGTGCCTTTGTCTGCAAAGGAAAAGTAAAAATGGCTTTGGTGCAATTTAACTCTCAACCTAAATGCTGTGCATGGGCAGATCATAAGTCTGGGTTTATATACAGTTATTCATTTGCATAGTTGGAATATAGTTGGTGAATCCAGAAAATTACAAGAACGGTATCAGGCAGGGAAGAGGGTTGTGTTATATATGAAAAAGTTCTGTCAAAAGTCTATGTGTGCAGTGTGTGCTTATTGCCTGTGACAGTGATTGACTCCAGTATAGGCTTATTCTGGATCTAGCATTGTTACTGACAGCTTGGGCAAAAAAAAAAAAACAACATTAGAGACAAAAAGTTATCTATGTACAATTTGTTACCCCTTTAATTGTTCATCTTCCTAAGTCTTATACAAATTAGCTCTGTCAAGTCAAAAATCTAACCTGATCACAGTTTTTCAGACACTCACATACCTTTGTCCCCTTCCTGCCATGTTCCAGCCACCTAAACCCAACAGCAGTCCACTGCCATTTTCTCATTTTCCTGTGTTTGCTCTCTATGACTTGGTACCTCATACCCTTTGCTGGCCTTGCTCTGTGAAAAGAACACTGAAAGGACTAAGAGGATAAATGGAAATACCCTGAGAAGGGGGAAAAGGTTTTGGCAGTATATGAAAGGGGGCCTGTAGAGAAGCCAGGAAGGAACTCTTTATGAGAACCTGTAGTGACAGGGTAAGAAATGATGGGTACAAATGGAAAGAGAAAATTTAGGCTAGGTATTAGGAGAATTTTTTCAGTGTGAGGGTGGTGAGTCACAGGCACAGGTTACTGTGGATGGACACTGTGGATGCCCCTACCATGGAGGTGCTCAAAGCCAACCTGGATAAGGCTCTGAGCAACCATGTCTAGTGGGAAGTGTCTGGGCACATGGCAATGGAGGTGAGACTAGATGATCTTTAAGGTCCATTGCAACTCCTTAACTTTCTATGATTCCATGACTTCCCCTCTCCCCAGGATGTGTCTAGGATCTTCAAGATATTTCCTAAGCCCTTCAAATTTGGAATAATTTATAAGTAAAAAAGCATTCCTTATAAAATTAGTAATCAAAGCCAGTTTGGGGCCAACAGCACTAGCTGAAATCATAACTTAGAGCATTTATCTCTGAGCTGGTAGATACAGGGATCGTATTTATTGAAGTTGTTTGGTTGTTGATGGCTTTCTTTGCCATGAACTCCATGGTGAGATAAATAAGGTCAAGCAGACCAAGCGTCATGGACTCGAAGTGTGAGTGACTAATGAAAGAATAGAGCTATTGATTCACACTGGACAGAAGTAATTTTCATGTTAAAATCTTGGCATCCCCATTCCCTAAAAACCCAGTTTCATTGTGTCTTCCCAGAGTTTCTGATGTGCTACTGAGACCATGCCAGATGCCAGTCACTCAGAGGACTATATCTTTCCAAAAGAATATTAAATTATTTTATGGATTTAATAATACATATATAAAAATATATATACCATATAACAGATTTTCTGCATTAGCAGCAGCAACTGATTTCTAGCAATATTATATCTCAGTCATCTTTCATGTATATGTACATACAATACCAATTACACTCCATAACACTTGAAATAGAACCGGTAAATGTATGTGTAATTCATCAATGAAACGACACAGATTTTTCTAGGGGTGCTTGACCCTATATTTTTCTTTCCTCCTTCTACTTCTATTGTGTTCATTCATCATGTTATAGATCCATTCAAATCATAAACTCTTGAGGGTAAGATTTGTGTCTTTAATTTGTTTCTGAAAAACCTTGGTTACTATTATATACATAATAAAGAAAAGCACTTTTCCCCAAACTCGTGTAACCCTCCATACAACCAAAACCAAGGTCATTCACCTGACTGTAACTGAGTCATTGAACCACTGTGGCCAAGCTAAGAAGACTAAGCTGATAAGCAGACTTGAAGACTCTAGCAATGGGGTGAATAATACAAGACCAAAGCCCTGTAAGTGATGCAGTATTTCAATCACTTGTGACATTAAATAACTCTGCAATATAATTCACCAGTAAATTTCTCAGACCTATAAAAGTATCAAAGAGCTTAAGCCCCACTGATTTCAATGACTAAGAAGACAAAATATCTTGTGAGTGCAGATCTACAGCCAAAGGCTAAAAACTTAGTCCTCTAAATATGCTAAATGAGCAGGTATTTGGTGTAACACGCTGGTGCACTTCAGTGGAGAAGTCCCAGGTTTATTTTGATTTAATACCTTTGTGAGTGAGAACAGAACTAACATTGATCAATTTGACCAGTGAGAGACAAAACAGGGAAGAAAGAAGTGTCTGTGCAAAGCTTTAGTACTTTCACACACACAGCTACCTGGTACAATTCCAACAGCTCACCACCCAAGGACTGCTCACTCTAAAATCTTCCAGAGGAAGGCTGGTGACAAAGGATGAAAGGATGAGGCTCAAATAAGAAAATGACAGAGAGGGACCTCCCCCAGGGTTTTCTAATACATTGCCATCTCTTCCTTGACCTCCTGTTAAGAGCTATGTCTCCTCCCACTTTGACATATTCTGCTCTGGAGTCTGGTTTGCCATTTTTAAATCAATTGTCACTTGTGACACTGTTAATCAGTTTTCACAATAACTCTTCCCTTGTAACTGTGGTAAAACAGGATGACTATGAGATATGGGTAGGGGATAACTCTTCAAACCTTTGACATGAAGCACTGCAACAAGACGTTTCTCCTCACCCATGGCCTACTCACACCTTCCCACCTTCCCTAAGTAACTGGCAGCTGGAGAAGAGAGGGGAAAATTAGGACAGAAGAGTAAAGAAAGTAGGTGAAGTTTATTTGCTAGGAAAAACCATTATTATTTTGTCTTTCCTTTTTTTTTTTTTTTTTTGTCAGCATTTATCAAGCTTAGGCAGAATTAGCAATCTGAAGTGAAATCGTATTGCATATCTTGTTAAATTGTTCTTGTCATATATATCTTGTCACACCATTCACTGACTCTCCACATGGGTTAAATTAACAAACAAGCAAAGAGACAAACATTTAAAACAAAATAAATAAATAATATATGAGCTGAAAATAGACTGCGTAAGGCAATTATATTTTCTTTATGGTATGAAAATTCGACAGCTACTGAGCTGCTTTAGCCCAACACCTCTCTCTTTGCCATCCAGTGTAAAAAACAGATAGTAAAGACAAACAGAGCTGCACCAACAGGAGACAGACAGTAAGATATTATGTACATCTTGATGTATGAGTTAGCAAAACCACAACAGTATATATACCCAAATGCTCCAGGGTGAATATAAATAAAATTGGCTTCATCCACAATAAACCCAGAAAAGATATCCATCAGCTCTTCAGAATGGTCACAGTGGCAATGAAAAGATCTCATTTCGCAGATGTCTTTCTGGGATGACTTTGTGCTCACTTTTTTTTGCTATTAGCTGGTGTCCAGTATGATGAACCAGCTATGAGTTCTTCATTCAGTTAAGACAACACCTAGATGACTTGGTAACGAACAATACAGGGTGGTGGCTTTCCCCCCACTCCATTTCCCTCTCCCTCTGACTCATTTCCTGGATTTCTTGTCTGACTTTGTTGGACAAATGTTATAACTCCACTGTGGAGGGTTACAAGACATCAGGGCTTTTAATTCCAAGCGCAGCATTTCCTCACCCCACCAAAGTTAGCTGGCAGTTCCAAGAAATAAATGACTTTTGCTGGGCTCTTAAATAATATGATTTGCATGCTTGAAATGAGATCACCAAAGTAATTGTAGAATATTGCTTGCCATTACAGTCATTAAAAACAGGCAGATGTAGGATCATTCTCATGGAAAACTTTCCTGCTGGGTTTTCATGGAGATAAGTGCACAAAATCCACTTCTGAAAAGATGTTGAATAGAATGAATTTGCCATTCACTGACTGTCTGATGATGATTTGCTTGTTAATTGGGAGTTTAGGCTTTAGAGAAACCTTAACAAATGTGATTGCTAAATTCTGGAGGTTGCCTCCCCCTTTGTGAGCCATGTTTACAGCTATAAATTCTTCTTTCCTTGTATGGCATTTTAGTAGAGATTTGTCAGTGGGGAAATACAGCATTACTCATTTTTATAGGGGGACTTCCAAAGGTATTTTCAACTTCATTGAATGGCAAGAATGTGTTAATTTAATTCATAAAGGTGTTTAACTCTGTGCTTAATTTTAAGCACAAGCTTAAATCTTAATGTCTTAGTGTTTTCAGCAAGTAATTAAATGTAAGAAATGTTATTCCATACCACAGTGTCCTAAAAACTATGTCACAAGTAGCTAATTATTTACATTTGTGGGGAGAGACTCAGGCAAACAGAGATGTACCTCCATACCTAAACTCAGCCACAGAATATCTAACCAAATGTCTGCTCCATGTTACATCTGGAAACCAATTATTTGCCTGGCACAGAATCACAGAACAGTTTGGGTTGGAAGGATCTTAAACGCCAGCTAGTTCCAAGCCCCCTGCCATTCACAGGGACACCTTCCACTAGACCAGGCTGCTCCAAGTAACACTTCCAGGGATGGGATGGGGCATCCACAGCTTCTCTGGGCAACCTGTACCAGGGCCTCAACACCCTCACAGGAAAAAACCTGATTTTCTAATATATCCTTAAAAGATAAAAAGCTGGTGTGGGTGGAAAAAACACAACCAACCAACCAAAAAAAAAAACAAGCAAAAAAACCCTCACACACAAAAAACAACCAACCAACCAACCAAAACAAAACCACAAAAAAGAAATAGTTGATGCTCATGGGAAAAATTACTATTTTAGTGAAGTGAATTATCTGCTTAAAGCTGGGAAACTGGTACTTACTGAAGACCACCTCTGAAAAGAGCCTTCCCAACACAGAAGGAGGAGCCATGGGCTGGCTCTGAGTCTGCTTTGCTCCCTCTCAAAACAGCTGCACCTTATGCTGTGTGCATGGAGGTTGTGGGGCTGAATCCTCACCCCACACACCACTCTTTGAGTCCAGCCACTGGCTTATGACTGACTCCTAGCTCCCTCCTCAAAAACCTTTTCAGCTCTGGAAAAGGGATACAAAGCTTGGAAGATAATGCCCATAAGGAGCCTCATGTGTTAACACAGCAGAGAATGATGAAAGCAGGAAAAGATCAGTCAAAAGTTGTGGGTTAGCAGAGGTAAAATTGCTGGATTTCTTGGTAAATGTGTCTATCCATCCTTCCACCTTTGTAAAGGAGGAAACTAATTTCCAACTTACAGCACCACATGTCCCAGGGCAGTCTCCACTGCAGAGTCCCTCCCCACCACCGAGGGCAGAACAAGCCCAGTACCAGGATCTTCTCCAGGGTTTCTGGGCACAGTGAATAGTTGTGCCTAATGGTCACTTTCGTGCTCCCTCCTGTTTTGGAGGTGGAGAAACTGAGTCTCAGGGAGCTGAAACAGCTCACCCAAGGTCAGTAGAGAAGACAGAAGCAGAACCCAGGAGTCCTGCCTGCCCCTTCCCGCTGCTGTAACCACTAAATCCCCCAATCAATAATGAATCTGTTACAGCAGTCTCATATTATACCTAATGTCAGGGGGAGAAAAAAAAAGAAGAAGAAGGGAAGAGAAGAGAAGAAGTTGTAATAAAAGCACATAGGATAGAGATACACATTTCTCTTTAGAGCAATAAATCTTTCCAAAGGGAAGTTGGTTAAAATTCTTTACGTTAAAAAAATGAGGTCCACGGGGACTCCAAATTTCAGTTCGATTTTTAGCTGAGGCATTTTTTTTCTTTATCAAACACTTGGTGCTGTAATGTGATAAGGGCCCCATGCAGACCATAAAACTAATTTATCATCTGTAAGGTGTACAAAGAAAATGGTAACTGCCTGCTTGTCTGCTTGACATATGAGGTCATTTTTGCCGCTAGCTTTCTAATACTGAGCAATTTTATCAGCTATTTATATACATTAATTGTAGGCACCCATATGTTCACCGTTGTATTTAATAATGCATTGCATTGAATATGCATTCCTTAAGTTTTAGCATGCCGTGTGCATCTTTTATTTAACTGTTTGGTTTGCCTATTAAAGCCCATTATTCAGCTCTGCTATGTAACCCTTCCTCTCTCAAAGGGATTTATATTTCTTTAAAATCTTGCTCACCATGTTGAGAGTCAGTGGCGTGAACAAGGCCACATCTCTCGTCCCGAAGGAATAGCAGCAAAACAAGCAAAATCAGGGCCATGGTCCACTTAATAATACTAAACAAAAAGGATTATTCAATGAGTCTCTTTCCTCAAGGGACAGCAAAGCATTCATGCTCTGTGGTGTGCACACAGACATGCCTCTCTATCAATATGGGAAGGGAATTAAAAAGGCCTGATTCTGATGTCAGTTCAACCTACACCAGAGCTCCAATTGATGGAAATGAGAGCAGGAGCTTGGCTGAGCATGCAAAACACCACAGGCAAACTCTGCAGCACCCTCCTCTGAAAGATGGCTGTGGAATAAGAAAACCTTCATCCTGTGCTATGAACTCCTGCTCAGGTCTAGAGCCACATCATGTGTTTATATACCCTAACTCTGGAGTGTCCTACATCCCGGCACTTCACTGCTGAAAACTAGCCCTGCAAACAAGTGCAAATCAAGGGAGAAAAATTGAAATATTTGTACACAGTAGCTCTGGGAGGGACTGTTCCTCCTCCAAGACCCCTTTCTCTAGTGCAGCTGCTTGCTTTTCCCTCTCAAGTTCCTATATAGTTCTGGTATTCCTTTGTGTTTGATCTACAGCAGCAGCAAATTGTTACAGACCTTTTCTGACTCAGTGGAGCTGGATGGATCATCTGGAAGGGAAGGTCTGTCCATTCCCTCACATCAAAACTTGGAAAATGAGGGCTACACACATGTGTCAGCAAAATGAAATTATCCTTTGGCAAAACTCTTTGTAAAATCAGGTGCCTTCTATAAGAACACCAAACCTGTGTCACAGGTTCAAAAATTCCCAGCAGCTGGACCTGAGCCTCTTGACTTATTGGAATGGTGCTGTGAGCATCACATACTAAAATGTGTAAAGTATATCTCTGTTGCTGCTTTTTCAGGACAGGATGAGAAGTTCTCAACCGTGTATTCTATGCACTGTGTTGCCATCAGATAAAAGGAGTGGTTGCAAACCTCAGAGATGTACTACGATGCTTTCTGCACATTGGAATTTTAATCTCTTGCTCATATTTCCAAGGAGCAAAGAAAGACTATATATTGATAAACATTACTTTTCAGGCAGACACAGATTTCTTATGGCATTCAAAAACATGTCAAGAAACACATTTAGGGAGAAAAAAAGTTTTGCTTTTATGATTTACACTTTGTTGCTTTCCTTCAAGTCCTCTTAAACTTGAAAATCCAAAGTTGCTCTTTAAAAACTTCACAAATTACATCTCAATAGAAAATGATTTTCCCAAAGGCTAAACTTCCAGGTTTTGTTTTTGAAAAGAAGATTCTCTAGCAATTTTGGCTGTCTTTGTAAGAGATTTTTATTGTCTTCCACCAGGCAATGAAAAGCCTAAGTGGAGTTCGTGGGCAACAGGTCTGAA
>JAWWMO010000096.1:66274682-66286037 GCA_035047845.1 Dendrocincla fuliginosa
AGACACTGTCTACTGCCTGCAGGGCAAAAGTTTGCTTCTACTGAAGCCAGTGGACAAGCTTCCTTTTGCTCCAACAGTACCTAGAAACCACTGAAAGAAAATAAAAGTGAGCATTTCTATGTCTCACAAGACAGTCAGTACAGAGGCTGGCTGAGCTTTTTCGGGTCTAAAAGCCATAAAAACACAGTGTCTCCAGACCAAATGTGGTCACAGTACAGATCTCGGGATACACAGGACGTGTCACACATGTTGATGCACCCACTGAGGAACAGTGCAGGGATGCCGAGTTGCTCAATCCTCTGATGGGCTGCAGGAGATAAAAAAATAGTAGTTTGCCAAATTTTAGAAAAACATACTGATAGGAGCATATGTGTGCACACATCTGTAGGTACATGCAAACACGAAGACAAAGAAATTTGTGCTCTCCCGCCACTCACAGAGGCGGCCACAGCACTGTGTACCTTGGAATGGATTGTCAGGAGGGACGGTGAAGAACAGATTTGTTTGTTCTTCTTAATGCAGCCCCATTAGGTGAGAACAGAACCAAATCCCCCACCTCATCAGCCATTAAACACCTCGCCTGCCTTGAAGTATTTGGGAGAGGATGTACTGCCACAGAGGAGCTGGCGGCAGAAGAGCATTGCCCTGCTCTGAAAAATGAGAGGTGCCTGCCCAGCACGGTGGGCTGGCCGAGAGACGACAAGGAGACAGAGGACTGAAGATGGAAGAGGTGGTAGATAAATAAGGCACTCCCAGTGGAATCCATTACTGGCTGATTAGGAAAGCTATTCAGGTTATCAATATCCAGATAAAGCAGAGTCTGTGAAGGGGAACTCAACCATGAAGGTTGCCTGCTGCTGCCTTGCCTCCAGAGCTGGGCCCTCCGATGACTGTCGGAGGCACCCCTTGCTCTGCTCCATCCCACTCAATGATGAAAATCTCTCTACAAGCAAGGTCGCTGGACCCTTGATGGAGAGGGGAAAGGCCCAGTGGGGTGGGGGGAGCATGACATATTAACAATGGAGCTGAGTGGGGCAGGATGAGGACACATCCCCTGTGTCCCCACCATCAGTTGAACGACTCCTGAGGAGCCCAGAGTGAAAGATCACAGCCAGACATACTCTCACAAAAACCAAGAGCTGCGCCAATTAAGAGAATTCAGGTCTGACTTTCAAATAAAAAAAGAATTTAAAATCTTGCTCCATCCCTTTGTCTGATTAAAACCACTGACCTGTCTGGAACAGTTGATATAAGGACACAGGAAACAAAATTGGAAGCAGGATTACTTTATTTCAGCTAGCTTTAAATAACAGCGCAGCAGCCACCCCTCCCAGCACAGCACTGCCAAGCAGTGCCTGCTAATGCTGCTCCCTTCTGCAAGCTTTGGGAAATCAGTGTTTAGCAGTGAAGCACCAAATTCACAGAAAGCTCAGCACAGATGGGGGACATGGGGGTGTTAGATTACTTTTGAGGTCACCTGTGGACGTTTATTCACGTGGGAGTCTGATGGCCCCTCCAACAGGCATTGCTGCCCTAGAGCAGCCATAGGAGGGAAGCCCTGATGCCTCTGACTGCTGGGGAGAACCCACCTTTACCCAGGGGTGTGAAGCTGGTGGGTCTAAGGAGAGGTGAGTCACCTCTGCAGTGGCTCGCTTTGGACATGTCTTGTGAAGGACAGCCCAGACATGGTTGGTGGTAGTAACCCTGTTCTGAGCTTGAGCTTGCTTTAGGAGAGCACTCACCTCACCAGGGGTGATTGAGACCGCAGTCACCTGTTTGATCCTCTCAGATTGTACCACCTGTCCTCCTGTCCATATGTTGTGCCTTAATTTGGCTATTTTTGGGCCCTTGTGCCTGCTGGACAGGGTTTCTATCAGCCCCCCTTCCCCACACTTTGCACTGTCTGCTCCCCTCTCCTTGGCTGCTCACATCCCTGCCTGGCTCATGGCTCACTGCACTGTCCAACTAAGAGGCAAGGCTGGCTGTTCACATCTGCCTGATTCTGCCTCATTTTCCCCCCTATCCCTCTCCCAGGCTCCAGCTTTATACCCTGAACTGAGAGGAACAGTCTCAGACCCTGTGTCCCCAGAGCATCCCACCTCCCCTTTCTCAGGGGGCCTTGGTCCCCTCTGCGAGCTGTTCCTGTGGCATGAGATGAAGCATCCACCAATATTCCCTGTAAGCCCAGTCCTCCAGCAGCACCTGCTGGGATGCCTCCTGCCTGTATCCCAGGCTGAGAGCCCTGACAAGAGCAGCAGCATTTTGGAGAGTCAAACGGTACACAAAGAGCAGAGACTGTGCAACAAAGACTGCGGCACAGGGAAGGAAAGTTCAATACATCTTTATTTTGGGGCTCTACGGCTCCGCATTCCCACCGGTCCTTCCTCCTCACTAAAGCCTTTTCCACACCCTCTGTGCTCTCTGTTTAGCTCACCTGCTACCCAATTAACTCCCCGTTTAGCTGTGCACCTGCAGTGGCTTTGTCCTCAGACCACTGCACTGGAGCCATTAACCCTCTAGATTGCATTCAGCTCTGAAAAATACCCATCTGAACGGCTGGAGCATTCATCTGTGAATAGGAAATATGCTACAGTAGTTCATGGCTGGTAAATATGTGACGGGGGGGAAGAGAAATTATGCTTTATTATCAATTGACTTGTGTCGCCAATGGGCTTTCTGTCATAATTGACTAATGCCACCCAGAGTGATATGTACTTCTGCTGATAGCTGCATTACAAGTTAACACTCCAGCACAGTATATGTTTTCATTCAATCGCTATAGGAGAAACTCATATATGGCAGCTGGCAATGCCCTGAGGGGGGAAATCAACCATCTTGGGACTGAGTGGAAGGCACTCAACTACAAACGACAGGAGACAAAGGAAGAATTGGGAAAGTCGAGGCAAAATTAGTCAGAGGAGATTTGGCATGTTGTAGCATCTCCTGCCTGATGCATCAAACTTTTTGGAGGCAGCCAAAGAGCTGGAGACACCCTGAAACTGAAGAGATGCTGCTGTTGGGGTTTGGTCATTGCTTTCTGTTTTGAAGCAGGAGGAGGAGGAGGAGGAGAAGGAGGAGGTAAGGAGTAAAACTGTAACAATATGTTAACTGAAAACCTGCTGCAAATGGTGACACAAAGAACAGGAGATAAAGGGCCTGTGTTGGCAATGCAGCAGCAGCAGCAGGTCCGGAGAGAGAGAGGAAGAAACTTCAGCGTGGCCAGGGGAGGGCAGGGGGGAGAGGAAGCCGGAGACAGCATGAGCTCAGAACAAAACCTGCTGATGGCAACCCGCTTGTCAGAGAAGGGAAAATTAACCTTTCAGGTTTCTCATAACAGAGAAAAACAATGGCACGCCTGTGTACCTCCTCCAAAGATGAGATTTTGTGTCAAGGGAGCCTCACTGTCTTATCCTGGTGCCTCCCTTCCCAGACTACACCAGTGGCAACCTTAGTGCCTCAGTCTGCTGCAATGCCTGTCACACAGCAGGGAGAAAAACAAGAAAAAGAGGTATGTCCTGTTTCTGCCACAGGAGTTTTGTACACCAGCGCTGGGCAAGGCTTGTGCCTCAGTTTCCCTCTGTGCAAGGTGGAGAGTGTTCACAAATCTGCTTAGGTACTGGTGAAAGCTGCAGAGTCTTAAGTGGAAAGTTCTGCAGAAATAATTGTCATTTTGGACTGGGAAGGCAGCCTGGGCAGAAGGGGAAAAGTGTTTAAAATATTTTATACTGGCCTGTTGAAAAGCGGTATATTACCCTTGTCAGTCTTGATGTTTCTCTTCCCCATCGTTCCTGGGCCAGAAGAGGGACAAGCTTTAAGGTCCCTTTTAACACTAGCCATTCTCTGATTCTGTGATTCCATGATTCTATGTTTCTATGTTCCCTGCTGTGTGAGCTCAACTTTTACGACGCTCAACTCCATGGCTGTGCCACTGGCCTCCCTTAGGCTGATGTAAATGCCAGGGCATTGTGCAGGGGGGGTGCTCCCTATCTCACCCAACATCCTGCTCTCACCCAGCCCACCCGATCCCCTCACCTGGCCACAAACCCCTCCTCCCAGAGGAACTCAACTTGCCGCCCATCCCTGCTGCAAAACACTCTGGAAGAAATTCTCAGCACCAGTCTCCCCCTCTCCCCTCTCTCTCCCTCTGCCCATATCCACCCACAAACACACACACACGCTCTTATCTCTCCCATTGCATGCACAGAGCCAATGTTGGCTTAAAAAAAAAAAATCAGGCCAGCTCTGCAGCAGATGGAGGACTGATACAAAACCGTGCCGGTCAAATGATCCCCCCCCTCCCCTTATCCTCTCCCATTCCTCCCCAATAAGTGAGCAACAAAGAGGGGGAGAGGGAGGAGAGAAATGGCCCATTTTCCAGCTTGTGAGATGATTAGCACTGAAAAAAAAAAAAAAAAAAAAAGTATTTGCTGCACCAAAATATGCCTGGAGGTTGTGCAGGGACCAGCTGCCATCTAGTGGAAAGCTGGTCTGGTTTGTCACCAGCAGACACTGCCTCATTTACCTCCGCAGCAGGAGGCAAGGGAAGTGTGTTCTCCTAAATGTGTTAACTTAGCAGTGTTATACACTAGAAACAAATTAATATATAATTCTTCTGTGTCTTAAGGTCATTACTGCCGAGGCATAAATTAATAGAGCTATTCCAGTTAATTCATTTTGGCATTTGCTTCTGCATGTCTGAGCACATATGTGATTGGGGCCTTCGACTCGTTTCCGCTGGTGGAAATGATGAAGTCTTGAAAGAAGCTTTGCCATATTAATGTCATTTTTAACCTAAAAGTCAGGGAGACGTGGGCTCTGCTGCTTTTTTTCCCTCTCGCACTGCTGCGAGGCAGGCTGCAAGCACGGAGTTACTTTTCCAACAAATCCAAGATGATACCGAAGGACACAGTATTTTTCCTCACAGATGTGTGTGTCCTACGTATAAGCAGGGCATTAGAGCACTCTTCTGAGAATAGCAAAGAAGGCTGTAATGCACATTATCCGATCACGGATGCATTAAGCTGTCCTACGGAAATATAGATGTTTTCCTTTCAGATCAGAGAGAGAACAGACATAATCAGTGGAGAATGAGACAGCAGCTTTAGCATCCTTTTCCACTTCTTTCATTTCCCTGCTTTTCTTCTTGGGGACACATTTTGCAGGGCATCATGTACCCTGGGCATCCTGCTTGGCTGTGGCTGCATCCTCTGCTTTCAGAAGAGGAAGAGGAAGCTCAGCTCCTTGTAAGGCTGGGCCATTACCCAGGGACCCCTAGTCTCCTTTTCCCAGCACTAAGAATATATCAAATAAAAATGTTTTATTGTGGTTTTGCTTTGAGAGTGTGTGTGTGTGTGTGTATGTGTGTGTGTGTGTGTGTGTGTGTTTGTTTGTTTGTTTTTAATTAAAATATGCTGAGGGAAGAGGGTTTACTTTGTTTAAGGGCAGAATTTCTCACAAGACTTACAGGAAAGTAAAATGGGTCTGGCACTGGTTCTTCAGCATGTAGCTTTGTCACACAAACAGGGCTCACATCATCAAGTCCCTGTATTTTTTCAGACAAAGAGGAAACTTGATTCCATCTTCCAGAAGCCACAAAACCAAACTCTTTTTCTTCTTCATTTTTTTATTAATTAAAACCCAAAGACAACAACAAAAACACAAAACCAAACACCAAACAAAGAAACAAAACAAATAAGAAATCCCTATCCTCCCCGCCCCCCAGCTGGGAGACAATAAATTTTGTAGATGCTTAAATAAAGCTTTTTCCCAAATTCTTGCACAAAATGTTGTAGAGGGGAAAAAGAAAATCTTTGTAGTAAAAATGCCGTGGAAGTCTCTGCCTGAAAGACTCTTTCACTAACCAAGATGTTTCCTGGCTCTAAAGAAAGGGACGAAAATTGTGTGGAATAATTTCAGGCTGATTTTTTTTTTTTTTTCATGGCTTCTTGAGTCAGAAGGGCTGTCAATAATGCATTTCTCTACTTTCTTTTCTGTGTCTTGGTGAGCAGGTATTTCAGTACCTAAGGTCTGTGCAAGAGGTGGTTTGCAGCAACACACTTACTGCAAAACCACCATGAACTTTATTACTGTTTGTACATCCAGCTTCATATAGATTTGAATTATTTGGGCAGAGAAGATCCATGCAAGTGGAAGGCAGCAATTTAGTGTCCCAGCTGCAATAGATACTGCTGAAAAGAACAAGGGGAGGGGATTGCACTTCTGATCTTTCTATCCCGCTAATAATCGTGTAAACCAGACTAGGTCCTTCGAACTGAGACTGGGATCCCAAAGAGCCACTGCTGCCTCTTCCACCACCACTATCCTCTCCCGTAGCTCCCCTCCTCTTTACACAGCCCCAAATAATGCAAAAAGGCTGACACATCCCTCTCAATGAGGACACACAGCCACACTGGCACTTAACAGAGCGTCTCCACATGGTTTTACACCCCTTGAGGATCTGCTCTGCTGCTCCTGTAAGTGATTTGGGGTGAATCCCCCAACTCAGTCAGTTCTTTCAAGGCAGTTTCTGAAAGAAGCAACAAGAACACTGAATTTCTTACACCGTTATGAGGTGTTCTCTGTAGCATTGCAGTAAACTGTTGGATTTTGCACAGTGCAGCTAGAATGGGTCTGCTGAAATCAAGGAAGAAGAGTGCTGGTGCTAAAATAACATGCCTCTGTTTATGTATATGAGTGTATGTGCATGTGTGTCCTTTATTTTCCTTTTGATTGGGCTTGTGGGCTCGATGGTCTCCGTGAGTTTTGTGTTCTGTTGTTTGGTTTGTTTTTTTTTTTCTTTCTCTCCTGCACTTAAACAGTAGTAAATTCCTGGAGAAAACTGAAATGTAACTGCTACTTGACAAGGAAAAGCAGAATACAAATCAGATGTGTGGCATTGCTCGTGCATCTGGTTCCTGACCCACCCAGCAGAAGGAAACCCCTCTGGTGTGGGTTTGGCTGAGGACAGGGGAATGCCAGCACTATCAGGCTTTGCAAATCTTTGTGAAGTCAGCTCCAGCTACATGATGAAAACCACTGAAATCAAAGCTTAGAGTTTCATTCTTCAGTTGAGATCCCTTAATCTCCCACTCTCTATGGGGTAATTACTGTTTGGGATGAAGACTAGAACGGGAAGGATGGAAGAAGTGAGATGAATACGCTAAAATAAGGTTTTTAGAGACAGAAAGAGAGGGAGAGAATAAAGGACAGTGTTACATGTCACCATGGCATGTTGTCATTTAAAGGGCCAAATGTCTTCATTTTCTCTTCCTCGTGTGAGAAGAAGACAGGAACCTGATCCTGCATCACTCCCTTCTTTAATAAAAAATATGCTTTATCCCTGTGGAAGGATGTGCTTCTTCCTGTCAATAAGTGTCAGCAGCTAATCTGAACCTTTCAATAAAACAATGCCATTAAATAATTTAACCTGTGAAGAAACACTGATGGTTGTGAAATAATTTATGGATTTCAGATGTGTCAAACTTTAAAGCACTGAAGGCAAGAAATGTGAGAAATGGATCAGTATGAGATTCTCCAGCAAAAAGAAAAGGAGTTTGTGATATTCCCTCACTAAAAAAAAATCAGTGAGAATGAAGAGTCATCTTGAACGTAGATCAAGTGTGAACTAATACTATATATCATATGAAAAAGTATTCTTCATAAAAGTAATGTGTACAGATACATAAGATATGCTTTCTATAGAAACATCTAAAGTGATTAAAAAAACCCCAAAAAACCTTAAGGGAATAAGGCAAAGATATGGAGTCTGTTACTTGCCCAATGCCTGCATAAAACAGCCAGTCCTGTTACTAGACATTAAATAAATAGGTCAGAGGGAAAGCAGTGAGAGACTTCACCACAACAGTGAGTTTCAATGGTGAGTTAAAGGTGACATTGCAAGAGAAAGTGACAGATGATTAAAAAAGGGCTAACACATATATTTAAAGAAAAAAAAAAAGAAAAAAGAATGAAGGGGAGGAATATACTTAAATAGAGCTGGGTATTGTATAGTCTGTTAACCTTATTAAGTAAACATGTTATTTAAACTCCCTTAGAAATATAGGAATAGAAGGAAAACAGCAGACTGAATGTATGTAAGCACATGGATCTGATACTCTAGGGCATTTCCTTTTACTTCTTTATTTCTTCTCTTTTTTTTTTTTCCCCCTTCCCTTTTGCTATTTATTTTATTTTATTTTCATTTTCATTTGGCAACTTCTGCATTCAAAGCCCAGAGCTTGGAATTTCATACCTATTTAACACCTGGTTAAGCAACACTTAACCATTGGCACCAGCTGACTGCATCCCCATTAAGCAGAATTACTCTCATCATAGACATTGGAAATGGAAAAGACCTACCCGGTCATGTAGACCATTATACCACAACCAATGCAGGATTGTTCCATTTAGTAGGAAAAGAAGAAGGATGGGCTTGTCAGGGGATGATGACTCAGAAGAGTTTGGTTCTCTTCCCAGCTCGATGTTAGACTTCCCGAGCGACCTCCAGATAGTCACTTAACCTTGTTGCACCTTGGTTTCCCATCTCAGCAGCAGCTTCCTTTCTTACATCCCCACACTTGCTTTATAAGTTCTTCAAAGCAACATTTATTTGTACTTAGGTATATTTGCAGCTGGTATTAGAAATGCTCCCTGATTTGAGATGGAGAGGAAAAGTACAGCTGGAGCATCCACAATAGCCTGTGCTCCCTTTCACGCTTTACCTCTGAGTAATAATATAGGGTTTATTCCTTTCCTGAACAAAGGGAGTAATAAAAAAGCAAGGAGATAAAGACAGATCAAAGATGACCTTTAATTTGAATTATGCTCTATTTCTTTTTTAAAACTGATTTAACAATAGAAATTATAAGCTTGAAATCCTAACTGATCTCTCTACACAAGAGCCCTTTTCTCTTAAGGTCTGCTTGCTTTTACACCGAAGTTACCTTTTTGGGGCCACTGTGAGGTACCAGCTAGGATCAGAAAATGCATCTGTCACAGAGGAATATAAGCTGTCAGCCAAAGAAATCTCAGCAGAAGTCAGACAGAAAACTTACTAGTGTCCCAGAGTTTATGTTAAATAATTCACATGCTAACACTTTCCGCTGGTAGCAGTCACGGGGAAATCCCAAGCTGAATTCAACAAACAAAACAAAACTTTCCACTCATCCCTTCTCCCTTCAGAATGGCCCGTAGCCAGAACGGCTTGTCTGTGACCGCCAGCAAAGCTGGGTGTGCTGGGATTTGCCTGTAAACCCCCCCAGCATCAGCTCCTGCCTGTGCCGTGAGGGAGCTCACACTGGTGTGCCTCTGCATCGCTGTGACCCAGGGCAAGAGAAAGTTAATGGAAGATTTGCTCCCCTGAAATCAGAGGCTGTTTTGTGTGGCTGTGCAAAACCACATTGCTGCTTCCCCAGCCTTGGTGGCTGCGGGGTGGTTAGCAGGATTGTGGTTTGCTGGGATCCGGTAGTGTCTGCATCTGAAGAGCATCTTTAAGTCACTGTTGTGGGCTGTGCTACCAGGTGATATGACATCAGAAAAGCTTCTGGGTCCTTTTTCCTGATGTGTGAGTGAGCTGAGACTTCTGAGAAAGACAGCAGAGGCACTACTGGCTTTGTCTTTTGTGAGAAGATTTTTATATTTATTTTATATAGTTGCACACAGTCACTGTAGGAACCGATATTCTTTTGGTGCTGTTTCCTACCTGATGGGATTGTTCTGCATGCTGACTGATTGTTGAACGTCTAGACTAGTCTGTAGGTGGGAAGAAAGAAATTATTTTAAGAATAAACCTCACTCCCTTGTGATTTTTTTTTCCTTTTCTGTACAGCTAATCAGCCAAGTCTTATTCATCAGTTATTGTTTGATAGAGGGGAAGAGGCTAATGGTAGAGGTAGAGGCAACTTTTTAAAATATTAATTAAATTTATTAAGATATTGTTGTCAACACTGTAAGAGCATAAAGGATTAGTACTCTCCATCTTGGAAATGTTATAATACAGACAAAAATTTATGGGAATATATATGTGTATATAAATAATGGTAAATCTAATAGCTGCTCATTAACCTCTGTGGCTTTATATCAAGCTCAGAAAGAGATCATAAACTAATATGGGATATTCTAGAAAAGGATAAGATTGACCTACCAAATTCTTTGCCTGCCAACTTAATGTGTCAGCCTGAAGAAACTAGAAACAAAAGAGTGCTGTTCACACTGCAGTGTCCTTTATTGACTTATTTATTTATTTATTTATTTTTCATCTTCTTTTGACTAAGGTAGAGCCTCACAGACTTTTTCCCCATCTGGCATAAAATGATATCAGACCCACTGCATGCAGTGATATATGCCTCTGCCTTCAGTCAAGAGAAAGTACATCACTATTTTATTGGATGCAGGTCTCAAGAGCTCATGAACTCAACAAACACCCCTATAAATTACTGGAAAGCCACTCTAAAGTGTAACAGCAATAAACTAGAAATGGCCTAAGTGGCTCTGCTCAGCCAGACCTTCAAATACCACTCTGAGATTCCCATGCTGCTTCCTTACTCATTGCAGATATTACTACCTTCTGTACAACCAAATGTATTGGGTCACAGACAACAAACCACCTTCCTTGATCAAGAAACAGCCTGAAAAGAGTTATTTTTTAAAAATGATAGTGTCTAACAAACAAACTTTCCGTAATGCAACTTTTCCTTAATCGCACCTTTTTCCAGTATGCTGAGGAAATACACTAAATGATTTGCCTTGAAAACTGGCATCCCACACCAGACTTGGGTGTTGTGGTGGTGGAGACAAGGTTCAGAGCCCACGAGGTAAAGTTTACCTTGCTAATGACTTTACTCTAAAGGTGAATGTGCAGTTCATTACTATTGTCCACCCCCTTCTGGATTTCTTTGGCAAGATTGTCAGTGTGCACGTTAATGTAATGCTGATCCTGCTGTTCAAAGCATTTCTAATGAGAGCACATGTCCAATAGCCAGTAGAAATTCAACTGAGTGCATTAACTCATGTCACATCTTCTACCAAGCAGCCACTATCTGGTGTTGATTTCCAGTCACTCTGCAGCAGAGGCAGATTTAAACCAACTATCTCTACCAGAAAACTATTTGTCAGGGAGTATGATAGTGAACACAGTGCCAAAATTGCATTTTGGGGGGTTTCCAGAGAGCTCACTTCATGCACTATACTGAAAGTAGGAGCATTCCCCATGTCCTTCCTGACATGATTTTGAGCAGAAAGAAAGTTGTCACTGAATTATCTGGAAACTATCCCTTTTAAATGGCTTCTCACACCTGGCTTCCTCTGAAAGCTCTGATACCTATTTCTTAGAAATATTTGGTTTCTAAAGCTAATTAT
>JAWWMO010000096.1:66303736-66314285 GCA_035047845.1 Dendrocincla fuliginosa
CTAACCTGTGATTTTTGCATTGCACCCACACAGCAGTCCAGCCTCAAAGCCCAGCCCAGCTTTGGGATGAAAAATAGATGGACATCGATGATGGGGACCATGGGATTATGTTAGTTCAGTGGTGAGCCTTTCAACCTGTTTTGCTCAAGTCGCAAAATACCTAAATTTTTATCAGACTTTCTTTAGATTTTTCTCTTATTATCAGGTTATTTTCTGGAAAATCACTTTATTGTGAGTAGCGCTGAAATTTGCCCAATTAAGATCTTCAATCCCTTTTCTGGATTTGTTCAGATAAAAATCTCTTGCCATCTATCACTACAAGAGGAGTTTTACTGCTTCCTTGGTCCCAGTCTTTGTCTGACTCATTTAAAATATGAGCTTTCATGGAAAGGGACTGATTTTTATTTGTGTTTGATAGTGCCTAGGAAACTTGTGTCTGGTCTTTCTTGGTGCTAAAGAATAATAAGAAGCAGAAAGGCAAGTGTCTTTTTAAGACAAAATTTGCTACTCCTCCCCATTCTGAAATCTATAGCTCTCACTTTGCATAGCATTTTCATAAACAGAGAAAACTCTCTATAGCAATGAAATAAAATTAAGATACAATAGTGCCCCTCAGAACACCCATCATACTTTCAAAATAGACCACTCACTTACTGTAAAGGTTATTTCAAGCTAAGAATCCATTTATTTGAATGTATTTCCATTTTAATCAATATCCTTTAGAAATGGTCTCTTTCTTAGTCATGTAAGGTGAATTGATATAATTTTAAGGACATGTATTTCTTTTCTAAATGTTCTTATATGGCAAGGACATATGTGAGATTGGATTTTCATGTCTGCTAGATATGAGTCAACAGCATTTTCTTTACCTCAGTGCAACAAGAAGATGAGTGCCAGAGGCAAGAATTTCAGAAGAGAAGACATTTCTATAGCACCTGAACACTGCTGTGACAATCCCTCATTTGTAATCCCAAAAGATCTCTTAGCAGCTCTGCAAAATATTCCTTTCCTCCTGAAAGCCTGAGACACCTTTCACCAAAAACAACTGAAAGACTTCCATTAAGTTCAACAGATTTTCAATCATGGTCTTATCCAAGATGAGTGCTTTCTTTTAATGTGTGAATAGAAGGTAATTACCTTTCATTACATCAAATGTAGGAGAAGATGGGCAAGTAGTTTTTTCTGCTTGGGCTTGTACATTTTTCTAACATTTGCAAAATGCTGACTTATGCACACGGTTACACTCGAAACACAATTACTCATATATAAATCTGCATTTGTGTTTAAATGTCACTGGTAACAAGAACGCTTCTGGTAACAAATTTGTTTATCAACTATACATCAGAAAATGGCACATTAAATAACAAAATGTTCAATAAAAGATATGCTCAGCATTTTTACAGACAGTCTGGGCCTCGTCCAACATACCCTAATGTAAAAAGAAACACTGTCATTAAGGTCTAAGGGTCCAGATTAAAACCATAATGGGAAATTCTCAGTTTTTTGCTTTCTTTACAGTTTTCAAGTGCTGCTTTTCACTCCAGGGTCTGATTGTATGCTTCTATGTACAGAGCTCATAGACTGAAATCAAGAGGATTCCTGTGTGTTTCACAGGACTCTGAAGACTCTTCCATTCACTTTTTTTTTTTTTTTTTAATTTGAGAGACCTCTGAAATTCATTATCATTTTTAGATTTCAGGGAGATTATTATTTTTTTGACAAGGAATGCTCAATTATGGCAAATTTCAAATTTATGAAAGAACTCATTAAAGACCAGCACAGAAGACTGGGACTTAGTTTAAGGAAAAAGGAAAAAAAAAAAAATGGAAGGAAGACATGCTACTGGCCTTAAAATCAGGGATGGTGGCAGAGAAAGATTTCATTTTTCTTTCTAAGACTAGAATTGAGAAGCAGCAAGTGAGGCTACCAGATAGCAGGGGTAAAGTAAGTAACAGCAGAGGAGGCTGAACCAGGCCTGGAGATACTTATGCCTGTTCCCTGACTGAAGAGCAGTACTTCTGGAGTGGCACTGGAGAGCAGAGGAAGATCCTGCAGCATTTCCAGCAGTGCTGCGCTTTGAAATTGGTCACTTTGTGCTATAGTATGTCCAGGTCTGGTGGAAAACAGGTGCAAATTCCTGCTTTGCACTCTTTCCCATTTCCATGTGACAAGTCACTGTCCTTCTGGTTTATTGAAGTATCCATGAAGCTATTCTTAAATACTGGTAACAAAAATAGGAAACAACAGGTGGGTGCAGAGAATTTGGCAGCATGCAAAATCAGCATGACAGGGAGATGTTTTTTACCTCTGTTTATAGCACTGGTGAGATTGATATCAGAACACATTTGAAAAGATACTGAAAAATTGTCAAGGCTGCAGTGAGGAGCCAGAAAAAAGTATTAGAGAGTTTAGAGAAATGCCTTGCAGTGAGAGATTTAAGTAGCTCATTCTGTCTAGCATATCAAAGATGTATTTTAGTGTAACCTGAAAGTCAAAACTGAATGATTCAAAATAGTAAAGTCAAAAAGCAATGGCTTTGTTGGGAGGCCTAACCCTCTGTCATGATGTGACAATGCATCTTAACACAATTACAGTGATTTATTTGTAGGTTGGGACAAAGTTACATGGACCTTTCCTAAATTTGAAGAAGTGTGTATATATATATTTATAAATATGTGATGCTTAAGGAATTATAAATACTTAATACTAGGTTTAGAGGAATTGCTATTATTTTATTAAATGTTCTATTGAATGAGTTGTTGGGGTTGTTGTTTTTTAACCCCAGTCAACAACTAAGCACCACACAGCTGCTCACTTCCCTGTCCCTGCTGCTGGAATATGGAGGAGAATCAGAAAAAGGTAAAACTTATGGGTTGAGATAAGAGCAGTTCAATGTTTGACATAAAGTAAAATTTTATAATAATAATGATGACAATTATGATGACAATAATAACAATAATAGTAGTAGTAGTAATAAAAGGGGAGAGAGAGAGTGAGACTGAGGGAGAGAGAGACTGAGGAATAAAATCCAAGAGAATCAAGTAAGGCACAACAAAATTGCTCAGCACTCACTGGCCGATACTCAGTTCAGCCCCAAGCATTGATCAGCCCCTCCTGATCAATTTCCCCAGTTTATATACTGGCCATGATGTTCTATAGTGTGATTCTCAGCCAAATCTAGGATAGGAATAATTACAGAAATTTACAGGGAGAGGAACAGAAAAAATCACATTCTTATTAAGGAATGTAACAAAATTATTTTTCCCCAGTATCCTGTAGACAGAAAATGTATGGAATCTGGTTTTCAAGACCACATGAACTGAGTGTTCTCTCCTCTCCTGTATTTCTGCTCATGAAATTGAAAAAGGACAACAGTTTTAAAATTTCTTGAAAAGTTTTATCAATGTTCTTTTAAAGGATCCAAGAAATTTGAATGCTTTAATGTAACAGTAAGGAAAACATGGATAATTGCTCTTCTCCATTACCCTCCACTACAGCACCCCTGCAGTAGTACAGTGTCTCTAGCTCATCATCATCACAAGCTTATTAGTCATGAATCAGCTGCATCTCCACTGGTGGGGACCAGCAGCAAAAGTGATGCCCTGGTATGAATGGCTCCCATGAGACATGAATCTTCCTCTCCTCACTGTGAGACTGTACTGATGGCAGAGGGATCCTCAAGCCACTTCGGTAACACATATTCACATTGCAGCATTTTTCTTTCTTGCAGACAGACTGAAATGAAGAGGAAGCCCAGTGACACTTCAAATGGCCTGGCACAAAGCAAGTCAGATGGACGAGCTGTGTAGCCATGATAGCACACAGTCCTTCCCAACCCATGAGCTCACACCAGATGATAGAGCCCAGTTCCACGTGAAACACCATCTGCCCAGCTTAGTGAAATCAGCTTGTGTCTTCTTGCACAAGTATATATAAATATATTTGCTTCTTTGGAAATGTGTTGCATTTAAATGTGAGTTCCAAGTAACAGACACATGATGTAATTGCTATGTAAATAGGAAGGTGGTTTGCACACAAATATAGCAGGACTATTAGAGGTGATCATTAGTGACTAATATAAGCAGTTATTTGAATATTAGCATATTGTTATTCATAGCAGAATTCATGATGCATTTAACAAGTAAGTAATAGCTTCCCTAATAAACTTAGGAGCATAAAGAATCTCTGTTCTGTAGATTGCTAGAGATGGACAATGACATTAGTGATTATTAAAGTCTGAAATTTTTTAACAATTATCCATATTTAGAAAGACTATTTGATTAAAAAAAAAGAGACATGAGAGCATTTTGACCTATTTCAAATAGAATTTCCACTCATATTAGAAACTGTTGATATTAAATAGACAGAAAATGGAAAGAAAGGAAGGAAATGTTAAAACTCTAAAGATATGCTGAATACGTCCTCCCAAAGAGCAAAAGCAATTAATTCCCTATTACATGTGCCTTAAAGGATTATATATTCATAAACTGACAACTCAGAAAGGACTATCCCATCAAGCGGGCAAACCAATCAACTATGACAGAAGCTCATATTTAACCCCCCTCCACCTTATCCTAAAACAGGTGTTGTGCTCCACCAGTGAAACTATACAAGGGGAGACTATAAACCTTTCTGACTCTAGTCTACTCCCATCCTTCCAATGTAATGATATTTTCCTGATTTTCCTGCTCAATACTTTCTCATTTCTGATTTTGTCAACACTTAAAAAAAGAAAAAGAACAAAGAGAGGAAGGTAGCTTGACAGAGCAGCAAGAAAAAGCTACTTTCTCACGTGATGTTCCTTGTAGGACAAGACCAAGGCCAGTTTTGCCCTGCAGTCACAGCTCTGTGTGATTCATATCATTGTGTCTTGACAGGGTTAAACTCAGTAGCTGAGTGTTTTGAGGGATACAGCTGTGACGGTACTAAATTAAACATGGGTCACCAAAGCCATGTGAGATTGCTGAAATAAGCCCAGGTCAAACTGGGGGCTCTCCAGGTGTGAGTAAACCCCTTTAGAGGTAAGTTTGAGATACATATATACATGGTATGTGCAACCACAGTAATATATGAAGCCACTCACTTCATGGGTATGAGGAAGATTACTAAATGTTGTCAGCAAAGTTTATTTGAAACTTTAAAAAACCCCCTAAACTTTCCTATGTGGTGTAATAAACAGAATATTGTAATTTAATTTGTTTTCAGTGTTTCAAATTAGATTTCAAATGATTTCAAGTATGGTGGCTAAAAAGAAAACAAGCTCGTTTGGGTTAATTATTTAATGGGTCAAATAATGAAATTTCATTTTTTTTAAGATTCCTAATGTCCATTGATTAGTCCAGTCAAAACACTCCTTGAACCACCGCTTCTAGACTGGAGTTTTAAAAGTTTTTATTTAGTTTTCTAGAACTGCACTTACCTCCAATTTCTAATGGTTTTGTTGGGGTTTTTTTACCCACTCTTTTTTAAGGCTCATCTATAAGTTATCTTCGTTGCTCATAATTCAGTTAAACCATACTGATTTGAGGAGCAACATACACTGATGGCAAACTAGATAAGAACATCTGTAGGTATTCACACAGTGTCAAGCTTCCTGAAAGAGCCTGGCAGGAAGGATCGCCAAAGAGGCCAGAAAATCTTGTTTGTGCATGAAAGTGAACTGGGTAAAACATGAGGCTGGAGGTCAATGCTTATTTCTGAGTAGCTCTGTGTCTTCTGAAAAAAATGGGTCTATTTTGTTCTATTTAAAAAACAAACAAACCACCACCAAACAAACAGCCAAAACCAAAACAAACAACTACAAAAAAAAAAAACAACAAAAAAAACCAAACATATATACTTAGAGAAAAACCCTTGTAAAGTGAAAATTCTTTTAGCTGCTTGCTCTCTGGGGTTTTGATGTTTTGGGAGTTTTTTTGGTTGGTTTTTTTTTGTTTGTTTGGTTTTGGGGGTTTTGTTTGGTTTTGGGGGTTTTGTTTGGTTTTGGTTTGTTTTTATTTGGTTTGGTTTGGTTTGGTTTTTACTTAGCTTTTCATTATTTTTCCCAAAATAATAATTTAAAAAACCCAACAATTCTCATTGTAAATTCCATATTTCCAGTAACTCTTCTGCATCCCTTGTAGATTTCTCATGACATATCAAAGGACCCCATATAGGTAAAATAGGGAAAATCATGCCTGAATTGTCTTTGGAGGAAAAAGCTGGAGCTGCACCATCTTTCATTATTTTCAACTCTCTGCTTTACAAATCCTGAAGACAGGATTACTTGGTGCTCCACAACATTTTCCTACTGCATTGCTAAAATGAAATGTTTCAATATTCTTGAAATGAAACATTCTGACATTATCAAAATGCAAGGAGAAGATTGAAATGATTCATTTGGACTTACTCCCATAAAAATGTCACTGAAATCAGTACATTTTCACTCCATGTTTTGATTTGGGCAAAGCTGCATATACTTTTTTTTTCCCCTTGGAAAATGATTTCATTAAAAACAAATGACCAGCTCTAATTACAACGCACTGAGACTTTGCCCCAAAAGTCAAAGCCCTTAAAACAGCCCTTAGTGAGTATGTACTGGAAGACAGATTCTCTCGACAGGTTGCTATGAAAAACATCTTCCTTCCCCCACAGAAGGGCTGGTGTTTGATGTCTGCAGGACTGTAGGACGAATTTGTTCCTTGCCTTTGAGTGGCGCTCACAATTTGTAAGAAAAAACATCAAGAATTTAATAAACAAGTCAAAGGCAAAAGGTGAAGGGCACATCCCAACCCTTTGAAGAAAATTACCATTGACTTCTGAGTTTAGTTCTGGAAATGGAAAGCAGGAGCTACAAAGCTGTGTCTGCAGGGCACTGGAGCCTGAGTGGAGATCTGCGACAGGACCGATTGAGCCATCTTCCAAACCAGAGTCGATAACAGCCACACGAGAGCAGCCCTCTGTCCAAACTGATTAGGCTGATGAAAAGCTGCATTTGGTGATGTTGTCCACACTATTAAATTAAATGTGCCTTGGTTCACAGTATGACACCGATGCCAGCTGGCACGTAACAGCTCACGTCAGCATGGAACCCTCCATCCCCATGCAGCAGGTGGCTGCACCCTGACTGCCTTGTGCCAACACCCAAAAAAAGTACAGCAATTGTTTGTGGGAGTAACTGCTTGCTTAAGATGAAAACGCACCACAAATTTATCAGTGCAACTTACCAGTAAAGTTGCAGTGCCCAGTGCTGTTTAATTTAGAGACATAAATATGGCAAATTAATCTGCCTGTGTGACTGACTGAAGTGCTCATATCTTTTAATGAGTGAATGTCCTGTCCTTTCCAGGGTTGTAAGCCTTGTCATGGTACCTGTGGCCAGGGAGAGACCTCTCCAGTGCTGACCTGAGCCCTCAACTGGTTACAGGGCTCCAACACAAGACCTTGTTCAGGGCAGGGTCAGCTCTGCCATCCTGCTGCAGCCTAAGGGGCAGATGCTGACACACATCTCCCACTCATCCTGGGCTGTGAGGGTTTTATGTTGCTTTTAAATCAGTTTTTCACCATGTCACAGGTCACTTATTTTGGGTTTGGGTTCCCTTCAGAGAACTTCCTTTCCCTGACAAGCTTTGGTGGTGTCCTGGTCTGACCAGGACCACGAGTCATAGAGTCACAGAATCATTAAGGTTGGAAAAGTACTATAAGAGCACAGAGTCCAAACATTAACCCACCACTGCCATGTTCACTAGTAAACCATGTCCCTGAGCACCAGATCTGCACATTTTTTGAACACTTCCATGAGCAGTGATTTCACCTCTTCCCTGGGCAGCCTGTTCCAATGCTTGACAACCCTTCATGTTAAGAAACTTTTCCTAAAAAAAAAATTAGGCTTCCCCTGAAACAACTTGAGGCCATTTCCTCTTGTCCTATTGCTTCTTACCTGAGAGAAGAGATTGACCCTGACTTGTCTACAAAACCATTGGAGGAATTTGTAGAGAGCAATGAATATGAAGTCAAGTTTGGAACAGGATTCTGAAGGAAAACAGGATTCCACTTTACCCTCCCTCCCCTTCACTGCCTGTTGCTGACAGTGCAAAACCAACTAAAATCTCATGAGTTTGGGGACAACCTTTGTCTGTGAGCCAGAGACAGGGAGAAGGTTAGGCTTTAACTCTTCCTCCTTCCCTTCATCTTTCCCAGCATGGCAGGTGCAGCACAAGGCGAGCAGACACGAGTCACCTCACAAGCTCCAGGGACGCACACTTGGAAATCAGTAGTATTGTCTCTCTGAGCAAAGCTTTGAATAACGCCCTAATTGTAGCATTTCTGTGAAAGAATAACTGAGTGAGTAGCTGGGATGGCAAATAAGGAGAGGGTGATGAACACCAGGATGTGCCTTTGGAGACACGGAGAGAGGAGCAAGGCTGGGTGGGTGAAAGGGAAAGAGCTGGGAAAGGACTTCATAAAAGAAACATTTGTATGGCATTATGGAAAACTCTCTGAGAAATTAAAACCCACAAAAGATTAAAGATGAGTAAAGAGCTCTAGACACCCAGCAATGCTTCAGTTGGGTGTCTGGAGTCTCTGACAGAAGATGTGATTCATCAGCTCCCACACACACCTTTTTTTAAGCATGCATGCTCATTTCAACAAATGTGAAATTTCCAGGAAAAGCAAGAGCGCAGCACACCCACTCAGCCCTGAACAGCCTGGCGTGGGTACGCTGATGCCATGCTGGGGACACCTGCCAAGCACAGCAGAACCATCTTCTGTCCTCCTCCCAAGGGCTGGACAGAAGGGAGCTTTTCCCTCTCCTTCTCCTCCCCCACACTGTTTCACTTGGGAAAGCTTGACTCTGCTGTGGGTTGGGTGATTCATCTCTTGCACACATATGGGGGTAAAAATCCCCAAATGCATGTATATGTATATACCTATCTATACATATAGAAAGAGAGAGATCTGCAGGACAATTAAACTCTCAGAAGACAAAGGTTTGGTGGATAGATCAGCATGTTTGAAGATCCAAAAGACCTTCGAATAGCTATCCAGAGGGAGCAGCCACTTGCTGCAAAGTTGTCCTCTGCTATCCACACTCTGGTTTTGCAAAGTGAAAGATAAGTGGGATCAGATGTAGTAACACCTGCCTGAACCTTCAGCAGTCCCATACATCAGCTTCAGTAAGTGAGAACTGAGCATATCCATAATGTCACACAGCTCAGAAAGCAAGCAATATCACAAATAAACCTACATTAAAAATTTTCTCTTTAATAATATTCTACTAACACTGATGTGATCCCTGAACCTTCTGCTCCGTCACACCTCCAAAGTGCCACGACCACTTAGAAAAAGACAGACTTCTCCACCTTTGCCCCTCATAATCCAAACACAAACCCAGTAATTTAAATAAAATAAAATAAACAAACCTTCTTACACAGAAAAATAAATATAGTTAAATACTCATCTGCTTTTATACTACCTTATTCATGCTAGTATAAACAATTCAATTAAAACTGCTATCAAAAATAACTGAAGCTTCTGTGGACTTGTCATCTACTTGAATCTCACCATGCAAAATTTAGGGATCTTTGACTGGGAATTTATGTCTGACTTGCCACTGAGTACCACCACCTCTGTTGGTGAGAACATCCCGAATTATCACTCTGGCTATGAACTGGACTAGATGACCTCATAGGTCCTATCCATTGGTGTTTTCTGAAACTCTATTAAAGACCACTGTCAAAATCCTACCTCTTTGTACACTGCCAAGAGGGAGGGGGCATTTGGGTTTGCAATCAAGGCTTAAAATTCAGATATGTAAAATTAAATTTCTATCCTTTGTCCTATCTCAGCTGATATGGGTATGGATCAAGAAAAAAAAAAAGTAACATTCCTCAAAATGCTCAAATTAGCTTGGTGACTTAGACTCATTCCCCAAAGAAAATGAAATATTGAGAAAACTCAAAATGTTGGTTTTTGGCATTTTTGTTTTGGTTCGTGTTTTTTTGTTTGTTTGTTTGTTTTTTTAAATATTGCCAGCGTGATTCACAACAAGAGACTGAGGTGGATTATCATGTGGGACAAACACTATCTTTTAATTAGAAAATGATACATTAGAAAAAATAATTGGTTTAAGCATCTGTACTGTTAACTCAATATATTCACTGTGTCGAAATTGTGTTGAGCGTGGGTGAGAGTTTGAAAGTTATGGACACAAGTCAGTCCACCCTAATTTCCTCCTCCCTGAATGGGGCACAAAGTCCATACTGCCTTTTTATAAGTCTGAGAGGATTATTTACTCCAAAAACGTATCTACAGACAGTCCAATATAAGAGAATATAATCAGCATAATATAGTAAAACATGGTCAGTTATTTTTTCATAGCATTGCAGAATCATAGAATAGTTTGGGTTGGAATGCACCTTACAGAATACCTAATTCCAAGTCTCCTGCCAGGGGCAGAGAAAACAACCATCCACCAGGGAACCTTCCACATTTTTTGTCCGATATGCATTTGCTGCAACATATAGACTTCGTGTTACTGGGCCAGAATTTCTCACTCATGCCTTTATGA
>JAWWMO010000096.1:66329958-66340075 GCA_035047845.1 Dendrocincla fuliginosa
ATAGATAGATAGATAGATAGATAGATAGATAGATAGATAGATAGATAGATAGATAGATAGATAGATAGATAGATGTGTGTGTATATTTAGAAAACAATGTGATCAGCTAAGTTAGAGCTTGTACACTGGCATGAGTAACTGCGTGGCCAGAGAGAAAAGAATCACACCCTGAATCACATCCTGTGTTTGTAAGCAAATATTGAACCAGGCAATTGAAAAGGAAAGCTCTGTTTTACCTTTTTAAACCTTCAAGAGATTAGCAAAAAAATAAAGCCCCAAAGAAACAAAAATCACAACATCCCCCCTCACCCCCCACTAAAAATAAACCAACAAAACAAAACAAAACTAAAACAAAAAAAAACAGACAGAGAGGAGAATGATATTTAAAATACAGTCCTTGCTAAAGCAGCAAAACACATTCATTATACTTTATTCATGGCAGAACAGAGAGCAAAGCAAAGGCATTCTTTTTTAAAAATAGTTCACTTGCTTATGTAGAAATTTAAGTTCATTCAAAATGCTTCAGGACATGCCTGTGGCCTCTCACTGTCATTCAAAAAAATGCAGGTCCCCGTAAATCCTAGACCACTTCTGACAGGGTGATGTGGATCTCTTAAACACCCAAGATTGTCTCAGATGGTTCAAAGCATCCAGGGGAAAGAAACCAGAATTAACTCGGAGAGCTAAACCTTCCCAGACATGCAGACACCTGCCTTTGGGTCAGGCATCTCATTCACCACTGACTTCTGTGGGATTCAAATGGCATTTGGCACCTAAATTCTTCTGTGGAGCTGCCTATAGGATCCTTCTCCCCTGGGGTACTTCTCTCTGGAGTTCATAACATTGCTATGCAATCTGGGGGCTGCGTTTTGCTCCTGACCAGTTGAGTAAATCTTGAGGGTCCCTTGTCCACCTTTGCTTTTGTTTGGCGTTGTATGAGTTTGGTTTATTTAAATTGCTGCCTGCAAGGCCAAATTTCTCTATGTCACTGTAAATGGAGCCCAGGCTTGTTTGGACACTACCAAAGAGCTGAGCTAACAGACTAGTTTTCATGGCATTTGGATACAGTTTGTCATTTTCGAAGGGTGCTGGAAGCTGTCTATGCCCTGAGGTGTCTGTGAGATGGAAAGTAGCTACCTGGAGGAGTTGTAAAGCCTCATGGAGAAATTTGTCCTCACCTCCATCAGTACTCACGAAGCAGAAGCAGGGATATCATGGGGATATCATGCAATCCCCTTCTACCCACAGACCTCACAGACCAGCGACATCTGCCCATTCTCCTCCCTTAATTCCCTGGCCATATAAACCCGGTAGGTTCCTGCAAAAGTCTTAGTTTAGATGAAGCATAACTTTCCACTAAAAAATCCCAACAGGTTTTGACATCAGCAGTTAGTTTTATACATTATTTGGATGTAGGAGGTCTAACAGGATAATGTAGGAATCTCTGTTTATACAAATTGCAGCTGACAAGCAGATGCAGCTGCCCTTATACATTTTTTTTTTCTTATAATTGGCATTACCTGAATTCTGCAAATAGTGTTGCTGGCAAGTTTGGAAGTTTTCTAAACTGGATGTCTTTTGGATTCATATATTCAACCCATTTTCATGACAAAACAAGTGTTTTCTGTGTGAATACCTCCTGCTTTTACAGCGGGAAGAACAAGAGTTACCATGAGGTTAAATGTAGCAGTGTAGGTCTGAGCAAGTTGAAATACAGAGCAATACTTCTACTTCCTCCAATGAAATATGCATTTTACCGTCTATGAAGACTTGTTTCTTGCTAGTCTCTGTCAGCAGGAGCCATCAACATAACAGTGTTTTGCTGACCTGTGAAAGAGCTTCTGGTAACCACTACTCAAGAGCTCCATTAAGACAGAATCATTTAAGCTGATTCCGTAACAATGTGAAACTTTTTGTAAAATGAGGTTAGGAGGTTGATGCATTTTATATAACCAAATGCAACCATTTTGGGCCTGAACTTGTGAGCTGCTGAATAGTCTCAGCTTCCATTAACATCACAGACATGCTCAGCATTTTATGAGATCAATATCGATGAAATCTAAAATCTTAAGGTAATGTTTTAGTTACAGTAATAGCAAAGGAAGTGCATAGGAATTTGAACACATTTTCAAAATAAAAGGAATTAAACCCATGGCATGTTTGCATGTTACTCATGACAGTTTCCAGTTAAATCTTTGCCTTGCCTTACCTTCCTCCCTCTTTAACCTTGAATACCATTTAGAGTACCCAGTAAAGCTAATCTGATTCACGACTTAATACATCTTTTGACACTGTTCCTCACACAATCACCAAGTATATTAAATTGTTAATAATTACTTGGGCAGCTCTAGGTTTTAATAAGTACAACATAACACAGTCAGCCCATTAAACATAAATGTAAGGGACAGTAACAAATGTAGATGAATCAAATCAGAAATCTAGCCTGGAAAGAATCCAGTCCAGTTCCCTAGTTTGTTTGTTTTATTTCAGGTAAGTTTATAAATTAGTCACACATGTAAGTGTATGGAACACTGTTGAAAACCTTGTTGAGTCCAGTTGACTCTAACAGGAGACAAGCTCCACAGCAATATTCTTCTAACAGACACAATTTTTATGACCTTTTCCAGGCTGAACATACTAATTTCTAGTTTATACCTATAAAAAAATATCTTGGCTATGTCAATAATGCCTACGACATCTGAACTTACGGACTTTTTTAGGATTTTTCTGGAGGATGTTCAAGATCTTCTGTTCCTATTGACTGCAGCAGGCCTGAACAGAGCCCACCAGCAAGATCACAGCTAGGATGCCTCAAAAATTAAATTCCATCAGTGTAAGTAGAAACAGCACTGCTAAAAGTGGGTTAAATTATAGTTTGTGGGAAGTTATAGACCATTTCCCAAAAATATCCTTTCATCTTGAAACTTCTAGTACTTAAGCACACAAATCCCTCCTCTTTCTCAGGCTATTTATCATTTTTAGAGGCTATAAATTATACACACCGAGCACCAATTTTATACACCAACAACCATAACAATGCAGTTGCAAAACAGAACACTCTGAAGGGTATGTTCCCCTTTCAAAAAGGATAAGAAAGAAAAATAATGCAATGCCTAGGTCTGCAGTAACATTTTCCACTCAAAAATCTCAAACTGGTTATAAAGGAGCCATTAACCTCATTAAACACCTGTGAGACAGGAATCTAGCCATTATCTTCATTGCTTCCCATGAAGAGGAAGAGTGAAGAGGGTATCTTGTGTTTGCGTACCTTAAGGGGAAGTTTTACAAATGTTTTCCACTCCTGCTATGACTGGTTCAACTCCATCAGTTTTAAGCAAATTCGGGAGCAATATATTGATTGTTCTGAGCCAAGACAGATTGCATGATATATAACATGCTGACAGCAATGCTGGATAGATCAGGCTCCTAACACCAACTGACTGACTGTTGTTAGCATTGACATCAAGTTTATTCATCAGAAGGAGAAGTTGTACCACAGAAATCAAAAGTGCACATCACCAGCTTCTCTCTGGTGGAGTTTGGGGTCTTCCATTGCCTGGAAAGGAACATGACTGTCTCTTGGGAGAGCTTGGAAGTGGGAAGTCACCCTCGACTCCCTGCCAAAGGGGACGTCCTGAGTGAAGAGGAGCAAATCGCAAAGCCAGGGCTGGCAGGATAAAACCTCAGTGAGAGCTGTTGCATCTGTGCTCCTTCCTGATAGCTCTTCGTGATCCCAGCTTAGTTGACTTCTGGATCACAGATCAGAGCCACCTATCTCCCTCTAGTCCCTGAGGAGTGACTATGACCTAGGAGAGGTGTCAGGCCAGATTCAGGCTTTCACACTGGTTGACTAGCTGGAAAAGCCTACAGCTGAGCCTGAAGGCCTGAGCTTTAGTTATATTCATCTGCAATTCTGTCAGCAGGGTATGGAGCACACTCCAAATGACCCTAAAGTGGATACTCTGATGTGAATGTAAATCTGAATCCCATCCTAGTTTGCACTGCTGGTCTCAGGCATCTATTTTTTTTTTCAGATGTTGAGATGCCAGAGTTGCGTGTCTCAGCCTTTCCCTGTGTGTTTATAGTCTGTGTGACATTTTGACTCCTGATTTTGCTTTATTAACAGTAGTTTTTACAAAGTTTCCTGGACAAACAGGTCTAGAGAGGCTCAACTCCTTGCTCGGAGTTACCAGCATAGAAACAGAATCCAAATCATCTGCATCTTCTGACCCCAGACCACCAGACATCACTTCCATGTGTGGAAGACGTTTTCCATCAGTTAGCTTATTTTCCACATAAAGTCTTCTCTGAAATGTGTCCCTGAATGTCTCCAAAGTCCAGTTGTCTTCATCTGAAAATCACTCAGCTCCACTCTAACACAGCCACTGGCTCAGGGAGGCCTTGCTATATTGCAACATACTTATCTTTTAATTTTGCTGCCGTTTCTCTTTTTGGTACTACATCTAGGTGATTACAAATCTTTAGGAGATTACAGATATGCTATATTCCCCCAGAAATACATAAGCTAATAAGTCATTTTGTAGATAAGTGAACATTAAGAAATATTTAGTCTCAGACAGGATTCAGGACGAAATTTCCAATTTTTGTTTTGTTTCACACCCATTGTGAAGGTCAGTCTTTGTTCACTACTCTTACCAAGTATACTTCTTGATAAATGCCAATATTGTAGCATATGCAAAATAGCTTTTGCTTTATTTGTGTCAACAGTTTTGAGTTTGAGAGATGTATCCTATGTGGTGAGGATATTTAGGGAGTTTGGGGCTGAGGGATGTGGGAGACCAGTTCCCCAAGTGCCAGCATAGCTATTGCAGTAAAAGCTAAACATGCCATGAGTCAGGGCATCCCTGAAGCACTGAACAGGCAAGTGAGACAAAAGATGAGTAAGGAAATGTCCACAGAGGCACCTGGCCAAAGTTATAGGATAGGTCAAGGGGAGAATGAAACATGGATCACAAATCTCTGCTTCTACTAAGTGTTCTTGCCACAAGGTGAAATACAAAAAGGATTTACTTGTTCATCTAGCCTTTCTATTTCAGTACCTATCCCCACATGAGACTGTCCTACCTTTTTTTTTAGACTAATTATATATATAGTTTTAAAATTCCTGAGGTTTCTTCAGGACTTTCAGAAGTCAGAATGAGATACAAAACAAATCAGGAGAAGAAAAATCCATTTGCTTTACCCTTACTGCAGTGATATTCACAGGAAACATATATGTCATCTCGTGATTTTCCCTAGGGAAAACATTCCCTAGGCAATACATCAGTATTGCACAGTGATCTTAAACAACAATCCTGTTCTCTCTCCCACCCTCCAAATATGTATAAAACCCAGAAGTGTGTAGTCTTTGTTCTTTGCAAATATGCTTACCTGGAATACGAATTCAAGTTTGAGCCTGTGATTTGCTTGATCTGGAACTCATTTTGCCAAGAGGATGCAAACACGAACATAGAAGTGCTGACAGTTCTCCAATGCCATTTCCACAAATCCTCCTCTAGGGACAGATAAATAATGAAATGACTCGATGGGAAATAACACTAAAGCATCTCAGCCCACAGAACCACAGGATATGCACCAGACACACATGGGTGAATGCTGAAATGCTGAGAACATTTAGTAACACAGATAGGACTCTGGGAATCCTCACGCTTGTCTAGGCTAACTGAAGTGTAAATCTGGAGTAAATGGAGCAACAGTGACGCAAACTGTCATAACAGATTGAGAACCAGACCCCAAGCTCCTACCATCTACCTACATGATAGAAAAAAATCTTCATCATCTCTATATCACAGCATATTTCTTGATATTTCTCTTTTGAACACCTACTCTGCTGTTTTAGCAGTGCTGTAATGCAAAATATTCATCTTACATTTTCCACAGCTGACTCCCATTCTGCTAATTTAGTTATGCAAGATTTGACCCAAATGATTCTTATCTCTCAATTTTTTTATTACTTTGCTGATATTTGTAGGCAGTCTTTATGTCTGAGGCTGTCAGTGAACTGAGTTTGATCAGGCAAATCTTTACTCCCAAGACTGTGCTGTTGAATTAGAATGGTAGAGTGTGCTCTCAGCTTAAGTGCATTAAGTAAAAGAGCATAACAGAATGCAACATTTTAGACTTGTAGCCTACAATTTCCCCACCTGCCCAGAACTTATCAGGGAGATCTATTAACATCCTGCAAGCACAGGTTTTTTCCATTCAGTGACCATTTCCTTTCCTCTTCATTTTCAATATGCTATTCACCATTTCAGCCACTATTGAGCATTGAGTTGACGTTTGCATTAGAGAGGTATATAAAACTACTTGAAGACTGCCTTCCCAATTGTTAAATACTTCCTTAAAGATCTTTATAACTACTGTAAGCATTTCCCCCCTTATTTATTAGGTAGATGTAGATCCCTTTAACTATAGGGGGACCACATACCACCAGGAATCCATATATGAACTCTGGAACTTCTCAGACACATCAGAGTCTCCCAGATTGATGACTTAATGCTTGTTATTGAAAGGATTGACTTCAGTTTTCTCTAAGCAAAAGACAACTGGAGGACCTACAGTCTTGTGCTGCAGTCATTAAGCTGTGTGTCATCCTTCTCTTCCCATTCAAGAGCTGCCTGTTGTCTTTGCTCTTCTCAGCCAGGGAGATGCTCTGAATCGAGACAATGTCATCAGTGGCCTAATTATCTACCACTGGCTTTAGATATAACACATCTCTTTTAGTTATCCAGTACCATTTTTTTTCTTTTTGCTATCAAGCAAACAGTAGGTTTCTTTCCAATATGATCCCTGTTGTTCTTTGGGAGTTTTTCTGATTTTTATGAGAGATTGGCCCACTCAGATCCACCTTTTAACAACAAGAGGCAGGAAAGGGTCTTAAAGCTCTTAAAACCCGCTTAAAAGGGAAATGCTTTTCATACAGCAGCTCTTCAGTTGTCATGGGGTTCTTGCTCATTGTGTTTTGATCCTATTGACGCTGAATGCTCTCTTGCTATACCTCAGTGTGATATAATGGAAGGAACACCATGTGGTAGTCTGCAGAAAAGTCGATTAAACTAGCAGACATAAAACTGCAAACAGCTTTTACGCGTCACTAATGGACTGGGACCGCTTGGCTTTTATGATAGCTCAGAAAACCTTACACACCTGAGGTGCTGTAAAAATGAGTAACAGTTAAAAACAGAAAGAAATGTAAAGGACAAGGTGCAAAGTAAGATGGCTTTTGGCATGAGCTGTTCAACAGTGTCAGACCATGGTCTGTTTACAGGTACAAACAAAATGAGCTCTCCTACTCATGGGAGAATTACTTTGATCCCAAAAGTACCCTGGAAACTTGGTGATCAAAAATTTGACTATTAGCAGAGTCCCTTTCCATCTGTTAAAAAGAGAAAATGGCTTTGGTCAACAGGGATATTTAATTTGTAGGTTCAATGTTTGGCTAAGGATGAGATTTGTCACTTTTCTCAGACTTAGCAGAAACACTGGCCATTAAATACTTCCCCACATTGTGTTTAGCTCTGACTAGTGCTGCCTGTCTTTTACTTTCAGACCCTCAAGGCTTTTTGCCTCATCACCATGTTACCACATATAATATCTACATAGTGCTGTTTCATCTTTTAGGGCACAGGACTAAGAAGGACAAAAGTTCTGACAAATCTTTTTCTCCTCTCCTCAACTGGCAGCACATGGACTAATTTTCCAAGACAAACTTAAAAAAGTAGTGTCAGAGAAATGAAAATTTTTTACAAAAAATGCTGAATACTGCAAATGATATGTCTGAAAAAATCACTTGATCATTAAAAAATAAAAGATGACTTCTGTAAAATAAACCACGAAAAGAGAAGGCGTATCTGTAATTTAATTAATATGGTCTGAAGTCTTCAGGAAGATCTTGGCCAAATGTAGAGATATTCTCTGTGTCATATACTTTTGACAGATGCTGTCCCCAAAGCAAAGCTGAAGCCAAGTCTGACACCTGACTCATACCAACAGGGAAGAAAAGAGAAATCTCCAAGTGTGGTTCAACTAGGCAGGAGACAGCAGGATGTTTTATGGCAAAATCTTTTGACTGTCATAAATTTTCATGCTCTGTACCTGGATACCATGGTGAAAGGCAATGGATTATATCCATTTGTCATTATTAAAATTCCTGCTCATAGCTGGAGGAAAAAAGTTAACTTGCAGATAGTATAGCTCAATTGAATGGAAAAAACCCACATCCTAAAGAAAACCAACCCTAATTGAAGAGCTTTGACCTAAAATGAATCAGGTTTGGTCTTAACTGACAGAGCACCAAAATATATATTCTATTATTTTTTATCTTTCTGTGGTAATTAATGTAAGGAATGTTTCATGCCACGTTAGCTTTGACTGTAATGTCCTCAGATTAAAGAAAGTGAAAATAGCATCTCTGTTAGAGTGGTTGCACAGTGTTCTCATCCCCTGAAGGAAACCCAAGCTCTGCTGATTAAGAACACTTCAGCTTTTGATCATGAGTTATTGGATATTGACCCATCATTCAGTCAGGGCTGCAGACTGACTGTCCTGAGCTGAAAGGCTTGGAATCAGATCACATCCAGCGGGAACAGCTCTCCAAGCAAAACTTCCTTCCCATCTAAATCAAGCCCACAAATGGCAACTCACGTTTGTCAGACATTCATCAAATGTGACATGTTTTGTGGAGCCAGGCCACAAAAACACAGGAACCTGTCATAATAACCTCATGCAAGACAGTAGATGGTCTTGATGCTGTATGAGATGCTGGGTAGCAGATACTGTGCTTCTTGAGCAGGTGAATGTAAAACCCAGTCTCGCAGAAATTGTCACTCATAAATTGGGAAAGAAAAGAAAAAACCTCACACACAAAAAACCCTGTGAAAAACAAAAACAAACAAACAAACAAAAAAACACAACAAAACTACCAAAAAAGAAAAAAACAAAACCAAACAAAAAAACCTATCTGATCAATTAAAATGTACATTGACTACTGTCAGGATGTGGAAATGCCGACATGCAGGGATTGATCTTGCTTGAAGATGGTGCATGAAGCAGCAAGCGCCAAAACTGGAAGCTATCATTCTTTCCAAATGCACAACAAGCAGCTGCTAAACCCAGGCAAAAAAAGTCCTCCAAAGTTAGGTATCTTGGCCTGTCACTTAAAAACAGTACTGGTTTGGGCAATGGTTATCACTATTTTTGTTATTTTTCAGTACACAAAGCTGCAGTTTAGACACTTGGGTACAGAACAAGCCACATTCAGTGATCCTCCTGCAGCAAAGCGCTGTCTGCAAGGCTTCAGGCTATGCAAGGGCCAGCTCGGTAGAAATACAGCAGACAAGATATGATGAGTAAGAGTAGTCAGTGTCTCTCCAAGACTAGCTTGCTTACACAATGCAGCAGGACTGCATCAGGAGCTAGCACAAGGGGAAGGTTTTGAGATATAGCTTAAACCAACAGGGAAAGACAGGTAACAAAACTTTTCAAAAAAGAGAAGTTTTTAGCAAATATAAATATTTTTCAAAATTAGGGGAAGAGAAAGAGTAGGTTTAGGTTGGATAATAGGACAACATTCTTCATGGTGAGGGCAGGGAGGCAGTGGAACAGCCCAGAGAAGCTGTGAATACCCATCCCTTGAAGTGTCCGAGGCCAGGCTGGACAGGACTTGGAGCAACATGGGATAGTGGAAAGTGTCCCAGCCCATGGCAGGGGAGATGAAAATAGGTGAGGGCTCCCAGTAAGTGGTTCAGGTGCCTGCTGTGCCTGGTTGTGTCACATCCAGACACATACACAACATCTACCCATGGATCCTTCCGTGACAAAGACAATATAAAATGATACCTACTTTTATAGTACTCAGACTGTATCCCCTGTTGCCTTAAGGAAAGGGGAAAAAAACTTTCCAAGACAATTTTATGTGGGTAAAGTAGAGAAGAGTTCTTTACTTATGGGGTTTTGGGGTACAGAATATAAAGGAGTATAAAAGAGTATATAAAGTATAAAAGTATAAAAGAGTACAACACATGTTGATAAATAACGGATAGAAAAGACCAGTGCTCGGATGAACTCACGGCCTCAGGAATACCATATGAGCTCTTTT
>JAWWMO010000096.1:66381124-66394011 GCA_035047845.1 Dendrocincla fuliginosa
GCTTCTGCCACTCGTCGGGTAGGACTCCAAACAGCTGCTTTCCACTTTCGGTTTCCTCCTACCACAGGGCAAGAACCATCAGTGAAGAGGGCATTTCATTTCGTTTCATTGATGGATTTAATGGCTCCTTACAGTCTTTTGGGGGCCAGACTTTTATTGTCCTGTACTATCAGCATTGGTTCTAGGAGATGTAAAAAGCTGTTTGTGTTTCTGAAGCTTGACTTGTCAGTTTGTCACGTTCCATCAGGAACCCGTACCTGGATGTGAGCGTGATGCTGTTTTCAGAGTGCATAAGGATGAGGTTTGTATTTTGCCCATGTCGTCCTTACTGTGCAGTAATACTTGTGCCCATACTGCCAAGACTTCAATTAGTGGGAATTTGAGTGAGAATGATGAAGCAGTACTGCTGGTGCAAACTCTTCACCTGTCTTCACAGTGATTTTTATTTTTGGTGTATCTGTAGTGGTGTATGGAAGGTCTAGTGCAGGTATCTGACAGACTGTGCAACCTGGACTTCTCCCACTGTATTCCAGGTCTTAAATCTTCTGTGACTTGTTTTGCTCCTCATTGGGTGGATTTACCACAGAACAAAGCTAATGAAATAGTAGTTGTAACCTTTCTCTTCATGAGAATTTTGAGACAGATTTCCTAGACAGATGCTGATTTCTTTAAGACATGAAGAAGCTTTGTATCTTCTAGTCTCTGCATCTCCTCTTACATACCACAGAGAATTACTTTGATGACTTTAGGTATCAGTTGTGATTTCTTAGGAGCTGAAAAAGATGATCTTATTCATATTTGTGTGGTCTGCTGCTCAGTGTTTTATAACCAATTACGTGTTACTGCATCTGAAACTACAGGTAGTATGTTCACATCTTATTTTATCTTCCGCTCCTAAGTAGTCCTTCAAACAGCTCAACGTCCTTGCTAGTACTGCAGCAGTTTGTAGATGTAGAAGCAAAACTCGAACTAAGTGACTAAAACAGAAGAACCTGTCTATGACTTGCTCTAAGTCCCTGCTGGGACTTAGTGATTCAGCTGGCCCTTTGTGATCCCAGTCTGGAAGCTTGTTTAGGTAAGGCTGACAGGGCCAGAATTAATCAATATAAATAATTTTTGAAATATCTTTTTTTTGTTTGGCTTGGTAAGTTTTACTGTATGAAATATAGTAACACAAAAAATGGAATATCTTTCTTATGTGAATTTACTTAGAAAATAGGTTCCAGGTTTTGATGTGTTAAAAACGCAAAGATGATGTGCTTGGATAATGGTCTTTGCTGTGACTGGTATTTTATATATTAGAATTATTTTTATGGCATGGCTTAACTGTTTTCAAGAATTTACTATGTGCACACTGTACAAGGTTCTTATTTTTTTTTCCAGTTTCTTTATTCCCCAATTTTCATATTGGTGTCTCTGTTATGTTATAACTTTAGTATTCTTTTTCTTGCTCTGAGCAATTTAAACATTATCATTGTGGTTTTTCATGCAGCTCACCAAGTCTCATCGGCAAGGCCACATGGTGAAAGTGGACTGGCTGGACAGACTGACCTTTAGAGAAATAGAAATGATCAATGAGGTAGGTCATTCAACATCAGATCTCTAATTTTGAGGGGTTTTATCTTGCTAATATGGAACCTTCGGTTGCTTAGGAGACTAACTCTCAAGTACTTGTCCTATTTTTCTTCAACTGCAGGTGTATATGATAAAAGGAAAAATAATTCTTTAAGCATCCAAAGATGATTTTACTTTAAGAATAATGAGAATAAATGAATAGTTTGGGTTGAGAGGGACATTTAAAAGTCATCTAGTCCATTCCCTCTGCAATGAGCAGGGACATTTTCAACTAAACCAGGTTACTCTTGGCCCTGTCCAGACTGGCCTCAAATGTTTCCAGGGATGAGGTTTCTACTATCTCTCTGGGCAACCTGTGCCAGTGTCTCACCACTCTCACAGTAAAGAGCTTTGCTTAATGTCCAGCCTAACCATGCCCTCAGTCAGTGTGAAGCCATTTCCCCTTGTCCTATCACTTCATCCTTTGTCCAAAGTCCCTCTCCAGCTCTCTTGGAGCCCCTTTAGGCACTGGAAGGGGCTCTGAGGTCTTCATGGATCCCTCTTCAGGCTGAACAGGCCCAACTCAGCCTGTCTCCATAGCAGAGGTGCTCCAGCACTCACAGCACCTTAGTGGCCTCCTCTGAACTAACTCCAGCAGGTCCACATCTCACGTGTAGAGGTCACAGAGCTGGATGCAGCACTCCAGGTGGGGTCTCTCCAGAGCAGAGGGGCAGAATTCCCCCCTCGCCTTCTGCCCAGACTGCTCTGGGTGCAGCCCAGCACACATTGGATTTCTGAGCAGCCGCTGCATGGTATAAGGTCACATCGAGCTTTTCATCCACCAGAAGAGATGACTGTTACGTATTTTCAGCTTCAAGTGAACTTGATCACAGAAGACAGACTTTATTAATAATTGGGAACAGCTTGGAGCAAGCACTGTTGGACATGACTAACCTATGATTTAGGTTGTGATGGGAAGCTTTTTAGACATATGGTCTGTCCCTTGACTTTAGACTTGTCCAACTCTTTTTTTTTTTTTTTTTGATTTTTGGGTATTGAGGAAAGACGTCTGTAAGATTTGAATGAATATTTTAAAAACCATAATTCGGTAGTTAAATACCTGAATGAGTTTTTAACCCTCATTGAGTAAAATCACCTTCAAACTGTTTAACTTGTTACATTCCTCTTGCACCACAGATCTCTTTTGCTTCCTGCTTTGTTCTCTCAGATTTTTGTTGTTTAATTTATGACTAGACCTTTGAGAGTCAGATTTTATTTTTAACTGAAATTTGTGTTTTTATAAGCCCTTGTGAATATTTTAGTGTTTTTAGAAATAAGCCTATCTTCTTTTTCATCCCTTTTTTTTATTTTCCCCTCTTCCTGTAAAAGTACAGAAAAATAAAAGTTCCTAGTTCCTAGAGCTGTGCTTTAGATAGAGAACCACTTTGCCTGTGCTGGAAAGTCAATCCATTATTAATATGTTAAATGAACTGAAATTGCTTACTGTTGAAAGGGATGTGTGGGTTTTTTTTATTAAATGTACGTTCCTGGTGGTAGTGATGTATAATAACTTCTTTCTTGTTTTCCACCTAGATTTTAAAATTCTAAGCACTTTTTGGATGTAAAGTATCTAAAAAATGCATACATGAGCAGATCATCCTCTGAAAGGTCATGAGCTGGAAATCTAATCTTGTAGTCCAGGCTCACTTGGCCTCTTTTATGGTGTTGTCTAAAAAAGTGATTTTTTTCATATCTGTTATTTTTTGTCTTTGACATGCATGATTGTATGCAATGATGTAGAAGAATAAAGCAAACACCAATAGCCCAGTGGTCATCTGGTTATTCTTTGTTGCATTTTTCCACACCTTTAGCTCACAGTTGGAAGCTGCTGATGAAAACAGGTTTTTATCTGTTACATGTGGATGTTTATCATGAACTGGGAATGTGAGGTAGTTAGAATGTCAGGAAGGAGGTGATATGGTCTCAAGAAGTGCTGTGAAATGATTAACTGAATAATTGCTACAACAACTGATAACCTAATTAATCAGTTACAGCATAAAGGAAGTAGGGTAATTCCTGTACTGAGAATCCTGAAGATTGATGCCCTGCAATAAATGATACACATCTGTGGTGGTTCTTTTCTCAGAGGGAAAAACGAAGTTCCAATTTTATGTATCTGATGATTGAATTCCGCTGCGTCAAGTGTGATGATAAAGAATATGGAATAGTTTACTACGAAAAGGTATGTGCCTTGCAGGCTTTATGGTTGTCTTTGAAAAGCAACATATGCACCTAAAATGGATGGAGTTTTTCTGCCGAGGTGAAATATTCTGCTGCAGGATAGCAGCAGACAGCTGTCTGTGCCAACTGTTTATGTACATGCAAATCAAATAGTATAAATGCAGCAAGATTGCAGAAGTCAGTCGTTTGTGTAATAGAGTTCAAGATTACAGAATTTAACAAGTGTGAGTGATTAAAAACTTTCTGATTTATAGTTCTTTCAGTCACCCACCAGCACTTTCAGAGTAGCTGCTTGTAAAATTATGACTTAGATCGGGAAGAAACCTACCTGTATTGAGTGGTAACTTTATAAAAGATGAGTTATTAAAACCTTGCACAGGAGCTCTGCTCGTGAATATTTTCTGTAAAAATGAACAAGTACAGGAGCTTAGTCTTTCCATGCTGAAAATGCTATGGAAATAACTGAGTAAAACACTTCTGCATTGTAATATTTTGCATCTTTTCTTGCTGTTTACGAAACAGATCTCCAAAGCAGTGCCTTCAGTATTTTTCCTGAGATAAAATTTAATGGGATGAAGGATTAACAGTATGCTTTCCAGACATCAGTGTGGCGTTGGGAGGCATTACCAGTACTTCTATGGACCTGTGTATTGTGGAAAGAGGCCCACTCAGATAGAAAAAACAGTATAGCTATAACCTGTTTTCAAAGAAAAATGCCTCTTTCAGCGTGTTTAGATTTGTAAGAAGTCAGAAAGTTACCGAATACTGCAGCTTTCTGGGAAAGAGAAGGTAGAAACAGAGGCTGGAGTTGTTTTAAGATCAAGAGCACTAAGTTTAAGGAACATTTTAAATAGTCTGTAATTCAATACACAAAAATGTTAATAAAATGGGAAATGGATTACTGTAACAACATTAATGTGGACTGAAGAACAGTGATCTAACGTAAAATTCTTGAAGAAGTTAGTGAAAAATACAGTAATAAATGGCAAAAAACAGGATTCAAAAAAATTTGCAAAGACAGAATGTGTTTCAACTGTATGATCTGTTGCAAGTTGAAGCTTGGGGTTTTTTGACTTCTGGGGATGTTCTCTGGTGGTACTGTTGTTGGGGGTGGGATTTTTTTGGTGGTTTTTTTTTTCGGGGAGGGGAAGGGGCAGTGGCTTTGATTTTCTTTTTGTTTTTCTTTTTAGTTTAGTTTCTTGGTGAATTTTGGTAATTTTAGTGAAACTGTTCATTAGGCAGTTGTCTAGATTAACTCTTTAGCATTTCTTTCTGTGGACTGTAGTTGACAGACTTTTCCCCATGTTTCAAAATCGTTTTTTGCCTTTAGAATTCTTTGTGCTTCTGTAAACTCATCCTAGAACCAGCAATTGTAGAGGACTGTGTTGTTACAAAACTCCCTTATGTTACAAATCACAATGAAACCTACAATGTGTAAAATTCTCCCATGAGACAAAATAAAGTTATTTACTGCTGTGGAAGTCAAGGAGATATTTGTTTGGAAAGCATAATGATCAAAATATTGAAATGCCTTACTAACAGCTTTTTACTTGAGAATGTGCTCTACCTTTCTCAGATGCAAAGAGGTCATCATTGCTGCTGTGTGGTTTGGTATCCTCTTGATTCTTTTCATAAACATGACATTCCTAAAAATGACTTCTCTCCCTTACCTCCAGCAACCTGCAATTATAAATGAATTATTCCTGATTTACATACATGACTTTTTCCTTTATTTTTCATCATTGTAGTTGTACAGATGTGCAAGATGTAGGAAGGAAGATTCAGACTTTGAGCATGCATCTTTCTTTTAACAGATGTTTCTGAAGCATATTAAAAGTGCATGGAACAGAGTCACTGTGAATTGGCTGCTCTTGCAGAAATAAAGTAATTGAATGTGTAATAGTATATATTAGAGCTATAACCAACTGCAGTTTGAGGGATTTGTTGTTATGAAGTAGCTTTTCAGCAAGTTCTTGACCCTTTCCTGACAGCAGTAGGAAATGGTACATAAATTAGTGCCTGTTTTCTCGGTTTTGTCAGGCTTCCAATTACAGCCTGCAGTATATGTATCGGGCATCACCAATCCAGTGCACTGAGCATAATGAAAGTAGGTTGTGTTGTCACCTGCCTGTGACCGATAGTCGAAGTGGAGATTACTTGTCACAGTTTTGTTGATGTATTTGTTTTCAAGTGTTTAGGAAGAACTAGCCTGTTAAACAGTGGCTGATAGAATTTGAGATTCTTTGACTCGACATTCAATTACAATGAAGTGAAGTGGCAGTGTCTCTTTCCATGTTCTCTGTTGACTTCATTTTAATACAGCAATCAAGATGAGAGGGATAGAGTCTGCTGGTAATGAGAGCATCTCTTCTGCTTCTCCATTTAGCCAGAAATTCAATGTGACTTACCAAGAGCGAGTAACACCAGCATTTATCATTCATGTGTCTTTGCACAGGTTTCAGGTGAAACTTGTGTTTGAATAAATGATTGCGCTGCTGCATCCAGTTTATTAAATACAAAAACATTTGATTATCAGAGACTTTTTCATGGATTTAAAGAAAGAAAAAGTAGTGCTTGCACTGATTGTCTGTTTGCTTTTTATGTGAGAGAAGTTGGATCTCATTGATGTTACTTGAAATGATATTTTGATTAAAGAATAAGATAAATAGAACCTCCTTATTATTGATGTTGTAACACGGCTGTTGGGGGTCGCTCCCCCTCTCCCATCCCCTCCTTGTGGCCACGTGGCAGGGCCACCCTGTCCTCCAAGGTCCCAGTAAGGAAGACACACACGCACCAGGGACAGGAAGCAGAAAGAGGGATTTATTCGCCTGGTCAGGTCATTTATAGGCCTCACAGCCGGTAGGGTCAAAGGGGAGGTACACAAAAGGACCAATCAAGAAAGGTTTCACACAACCTGGCTGGGGCTTACATACTAATTAGGAAGGTAAGGGGTTGCCTCTCAAGGGCCTGGGAAAAGGGAAACTCAGCAAAAGACCTCATGTTACAATGCAGTAAAAAACTCAGGTTTACAAAACACTTTGATTGATTTCTTCATCTTCTCCAGTGGCCCATCTCTTACAGGATCTGTTCCACTCTTGATATTGTGAGTCTATTCCCACAATGTTGTGTAACTGTTTTTCAGGCAACTACAGAAGTACGTTGCTGGTTTGGAAAATCTTAAATTTTCCAAACTGTCTTGAGTAGAACTCTAATTTAATTATATAAAGTCACACACACTGACCTTAATGTAGTGAAATTCTTCTAAAGCTCTGTAACACCGAATTTCAACACTGTGAAACAGCAGGTTCAAGCAAGTTAGTGCTGTTTACTCTTGTTACTGCCTTTGTGTTCCCTAGTGGCAGAATAGGAGGTCATCTCAGGTTCTGGCTGTTTTGGGAAGTGATGCAGCCAAGAAGAGCAGATTCACAGGTTGAAGAAGTTGCTGAAGGCCCAGTGCTGCACTGTGTTCTTGTGCTTGGGACTGGTTTTCATCACGTCCCACAGGCTGGATGACTCTTAGCAGCTGGAGGATATCAGAGATCTCTAAAACTTCCATGACATTGACTAAAGCTCCCTACATGGGGATAACAGAGAGACACTTCAAAAGCACACACCTGACCAAATTCAAGTTGCAATTTAGGCAACTGGTATGGTTTATATTTGGTTATGGTTTATAAGTTTGTATCGTTAATGTGGTGGTGCTGCATGTAATGCTCTCCCAGGTGTGGCAAGGGTTAGAGCTGTGTATTAATCCGATCAAGGGGGTAGTTGAACAGTTGACATCCTTCACAAGAAAGTTAATGTAATTGTACCTTTTTGAGGTTTTTGTGAAACAGTCTCTTGGAAAATGTTAACTCCAAACACAGTTACTTGTCCCTCAAATGCTTGGTAAAATCTGATTTCATAGCCTTTCGTTGAGGCTTTTTTCTGTAAGATGATGAAACACTGGGAATAGTTTTTTGTGCTGCATGATCTAAGTGCATAGAACTTTTCAGGTTTGCTGTGCAGCATAATCCAACTGCATTTGAGCAGTTTAAAGATCAGTCATTATAGTTATTCTTTTGACAGGTTCAAAAAAGAGATGTCAGCAATGAGGGTAGTAATTATCCTTTTAACACTGGTCTTGGAAAATCCGCAATCTTTGTTTTAGAGGGTGTTAAAAACATTTGGACATGAGGCACTTGGAAGACTGTGCAAGTTTTTAGTTTTGTAAGTAAGTAAGTAAACTTTAGGCATTAGTGCTTTTGTCATTCTCATCCTGGTGAGTTCTGAGTTGGTAGTAGCTGTCATAGACTTCTGATTGTGGGGTAGGTGTTCTACTTTTACCATCCTGAAAGCATCCTTTTACAATTTCACTTAGGGAAAGATGTAGTAGTATGAGTGTTATTACTGCTTATCCCTAGAGAATCCACGTGGGGCATGGATATTAAAGTGCCCTAGAAGTTTGAATGCTTGTTAGTTGCTGCTGAATCCGTTCCTGTGTCAAGTTTCTCATACAGGATTATTATGTGAAGGTTTTAAACAGAGTGGAAACTTGTCAGTGGGGAATTGAAATCCTTTGTTGTTTTATAAAAGTGAAGTCAGATTGCAGTCTTATAGTTTTGAATTGGAAGATAAAGAATAAGGTGATCGAAATCAGTCTATTATCTCTTGTCGTTGTGATCTGAACATTCTATCTGATGAGATGGCACAGATTTAGTATAATGTGAATGCTCATTTGTCACTGGCTCAGGCGTAGTTCAGTTTAATGTTGCAGCAGTATTTCGTTACAACAGAAATACTTTGGAAAAACTCTTAATTCTATGCAGTTAGTCAAAGCTAAGATCATTATTTAGGAAGTATGCTTTAAGAGCAGAGAAACTGTAAGCAAATGTCATCTTGGTCTTCTTCAATGTTTGCATGCATTCTTTTTTTTTAAAGACTGATTGGAAAAGCAATGTTCTGGGGCCATCACCAGCCACATTCTGATTATATGTTTAATTCTCTTAGGAAGGCTGTCTGTGTTCTTACTGCTTTTATTTTGACTGTAAAATTATAATTTCAGAAAGGCATAGGACACTTAGAAATGTAATATAAATGTCTTTCTGAACGTGCATTTTAATAATAAGAGATATTTTACTGTAATCAGCAACACAAAATTTATGTAGTTGGAGAAAAAAAATGTTTCTCCTGGAAGGTTGATGGCAATTTTAACTCCTGTTTCTTGTTGGTGATGAATGATTCTTTTCTTCTCCTTGAAACAAGCCTCTCTTTTAAGTTATCTTTGAAAATTATAGAAGCCAAGCTATCCCAAGAGGCATATGTGGAAAAAGAAAAAAAAGAAGGTGGGGGCAGAAAGAAACCAGAGTGAGTTACCTCAAAGCTAACATTACCGAGGGAAGTGTTGATATATCAAAAAAACTCTTCTGGTCTGAACTTTACAGCAAAGAAAATGAGAGCAAACTACATATAAATAGATCACAGCACACATTATGCTGGTGTTCTCTTGTTTTGTGTTTTACTGTTTTCAGCTTCTAAATGAAATGTTTGTTTGTAGCTCATGGCAATTAATTCTTAGTTACACTTCTAATATTATAAGGCCCATAACCAAACTGCTGTAATAAACTGAGGAAGACAAACCTGTTGCTGGTTTTGTTATGTGGTGGCAGGCTTTTAATTTTTCTTTTGCCCAGTTCAGACAGGAATCTTTTAGCTTCTCATTCCCTTATTTATGCAACACAGGTTAGACTCACCTGAGGAAAGCATGTGGAACCCCTGATAGATACGTTCATGTTTACCTTTCTAAATTTGTCTGTGTTGAAATTTTTAGGAGATTTTTTTTTCTGCAACATGGTGGTTATTTCAAGGAGATTATTTGGTTTTGGTGGAAATACAGAGCCTGGTTTGATTTCTCTCTGTGCTTCCACTCACCTGTGATTCCAGCACAGTATCTGGTGGCGAAGCTGTATTTCCTGGAGTGAACTTTCATTTCTCTTGCCACATAGGTTATCATCTGGGAAAAAAAAAAAAGAAAATAATTTATCTTTTCTTTTTTCCCTTTATAACTGTCAAAAGTCAGTAATGTGCAGTTGCATCTTTCTTTCACTGTAGTACAAGTCATAATGCACTAATATGATATATTGTTTTTTTTTTTTCTGAGAACTTGAGATGTGTAATATGTCTTTATCTTTTTGTTGTTCAGGATGGTGATGAGTCATCTCCAATTTTAACGAGTTCTGAAATTGTTAAGATTCCAGATCCTCAGATGTCTATGGTAAGCATGCTACATGTAATGCCCTCTGTATTACACAGTTCTTGTTGAACTGTTCATAAATGGAGATGAAAACTTGTTAAGTATTTTAAAATTCCAGTGAAAAGATGTATTTGACCAGTTGAGAAATATCAGTGGGTTTGAATTTTATAACCATTTTTCTATTTCTGCTGCTGCTAGATTAAAATAAAAGAATTTATTTAATGCTTATGTTCATCTGCTCCTTTCCATACCTAATGTGCTTGCTTCTGAGGTGTAGGAAAGCAGAGAAGGGGCACTGTTGGAAAAAAGAGAACAGAGGGTGGGAATATAAGGTAAGAGGGAGCTGAAGAGAAGTAGAATTTAGAGGCTGGTGCAGTAACTATTGATCACTTCATCTGTTAAAATATTTTCTCCCTACGCTCTCTTGTATGTTGTCTTTCATGTAGACAGTGCCTAAATACAGTTCTAGAAAAGATTTCCATTATTGTGGATGCCAATTCAGTGGGACTGGTATTGGCAGCTTTGGGAACCTTAATGTAAGTGGGCTTGTACTGGCAACACTGTTTGAGCACTGTGTAATCTAACACTGCAAGAGCAAGTCTGACAATGCTGGAAACTGCCTTGGCTGCTGAAATCTTGCTGGCACTATGGCTCCTATTGTGTCTCCTACTGTTGCTAACATGGTATTAACAGTGGGACAAGTTTTTGAGATGTTTTTCTTGCATACAAAGCTTTATGCTGCAAACATCATCCTAAAAAGATGTTTATGAACTGTCTAGCACGTTTGAGTGCTGTCAATCACGGATGTGTTGACTGAAATGCTTACATTTTGCAGCAATTCACTGGAAGGCAAGGTAGGGTTTGTTAACAGTGTGAACTGTTGTAAACTGAAACAAAACCTCAAAGTTTCCAACAACCCTTCACGTATTATTAAAGGAGTATTTTGTAAAACAAACAAAAAAAAAAAGCCAGAAGACACTGTACTTTTAGATGTGAATTTTAACTGCCATGCATTTTCCAAGAGACTGGTGGTGGTTGCTGGATGGTTTCGTGTCAATAGTAATTTTCTCTGACTGACCCTCTGCGTTTAGGAGAACTTAGTAGAAAGCAAACATCACAAGCTTGCTCGAAGTTTAAGAAGTGGACCTTCTGATCATGACCTGAAGCCTAATGCAACTACACGAGATCAGCTTAATGTAAGTTAGTCAAATGTTAGGCTAAATTAAATTTTATTAGGTAGGTTTGTAATAATATATTTAATAATATATTATTGGTAATAACGTTTTATTGGTGACGAGTTAATTTCAGTTTATGGGAAACAATTAGCGATGAAATGTTGTTAAGGGTTTGTTGCATGTGCTTAGTTAGAAGGGTTCAGCTCAGGAAGGAACAGAAGGTACTTGCTCATTTTTTTGTAGAACAGTTTGGGGCAGGTAAGAATGTGTATTTTGTACATACCATGTAGGTGTGAATGGTAGTCTTAAAGTAACCATGTATGTCTGCCTGCACTCTCAGTTTAATCAGAGAAGTAGCTGAGGAGCATCACCGTGATAGCATGAGAACTTTGTGTTGTTGGAAAGCCTTTTTTATCTCCTAGCTATTTTTGTGTGTTGTCAGTGTTGTGCTTTGTCACAGTGTACTCTGTTAACTTTCTGCCTATTTGCCTGTTCATGTTTTTTAAACTCACTTTCTGACCATGTATTAATAGATCATAGTGAGTTACCCACCAACAAAGCAGCTGACATATGAGGAGCAGGATTTGGTTTGGAAATTCAGATATTACCTTACTCATCAGGAGAAGGTAAGTTGAATCGTAGAATGGTTTGGGTTCGAAGGGACCTTAAAGATCATGTAGTAATTATCTGGAACTATTTGATAAGACTTCTTGGTGCAAGAAGTGCATCATCTGGCAATCATTCTGCAACATCCTGTCCTTGCAGAGATACAGAGCTTCAGTGTCTTAGAAGCTAGTCAAGATTATTCTATTTTTTCTGTAATGATACTGCTTTAAAAATTAGTGACTGTAATTTTCCCCCTTAAATCATATGAACTGGCTGTTATTACAGTAGTCTTTCTACACTGTCAGCTCAAAATGCCAATTTTGCCAGTTTTGTGTTCAGCCAAAAAAAAATTATTGAAGAGGAGCTTCTTCATCACTTTCACGCAAGGGTTAGCATTACCAGAGTAAGTAGCATAGCACAGCAAAAACCCAAAGTAAGTGAAATAACTGAATAATCCCTCATCAGTGGGCACTTTTTATGTAGTGGTAATTGTGGTAGAGCAGTAACAACTGGCTTTACCTTTTACTTAGATAACTCAGCTGCTGTTTTTTGGGACATAGTAAAACAACTCAATTTTGTCTTGTCACTTGTATCAGCAAGGTCTGTGCTTAGGTAAATATAATCCAAGTCTGGTTCTTCCCGAATGTGAGACATAAATTTTTGAAATAATTTCTTTAGCCTGACTTCTTGCTGACAAATTGTCCAATCTCTTCCTGCTCAGGCTCTGACAAAATTCTTAAAATGTGTCAACTGGGATCTACCACAAGAGGCAAAGCAAGCCCTGGAGCTGCTGGGCAAGTGGAAGCCCATGGATGTGGAAGACTCCCTAGAACTTCTGTCATCCCACTTTACCAACCCGACAGTCCGGCGCTATGCCGTTGCCAGGCTTCAGCAGGCTGATGATGAGGTAATTGGTCTGTGGGTGCACAGAAAAGTCAGCTGGTTTCAAGATTTTCAGTTTCATTGAATACTTGAAAAGTTTGCTACTTCTTTAGGCATTTAAGGGAGTAATAGTGAAGGAAAACAAAAAATAATTGCCTGTGTTGCTGTTTATTCTAAGCTCTCTGTGGAGCAAA